>VDFB02195784.1:0-16136 GCA_007258455.2 Sequoia sempervirens | reverse complement strand
ATAGCAAAATAGTACACAAACAAAAGAGTACTTGACCCCTTTCTTATGTCATAAGTTAAATCTTCTCTAAAATTACTTCCACAATACTCAAGATATACTTTTTGAAATACATGATAAAAAAAATACTTGACTGCTTTCTTATACCAATGTTAAATCTTCTAGATATACTTATTAAATGCCAAAATACATAGTTGCACTTACTCATATAAGGACAAACAAAAGGTTAAGAGAGGTGGCTAATAAATCCAAAGATGGTGTGAGACATAATTACCCAAAAGTGGGTGAGAGTGACATATGTAATTGATAGATTATATTGAATGTGATCTCACAATAACCATGTCTAAATTTATCTTAAGCAAGCTTAATAATATGTGTAGAAAAAATAAATATCCTCAAACATAAGGAAAATAAAAAACCCACACTAACAACATATGAAGTTATCAAAGGTTTAGGATTCACTTTAGTTAGTAATATACATAGGACTCTCCAGTTTTCTATCTTTATCATTGTTGAGCAATTAAAACATCCTCTTGTATGATACTCTCCATCTACTCAAGGACAATGTATCTCACAAACTCTAAAAAGATAAATGAATATTTTTCTATCATTAATCACAATTAAATCATATTTAACAAAATTCATAACAAGGAATATCATTGTAAACTTGACATCATATAAGCATACATTAATATCAAAAAATAAAATTAGCTCTTGAACAATACCTAATAATAACATTAATATTTCTATTGATATTTGTTAATTAAATTATGATGAGTTTCTATAGGATACTACAAATTCCAACTCCACAATGGCCCTATGTGCCATGATCCCTTTACACCACTTACTATGTGTATACTTCAATGTAGGGACCACATCAATTCCAATTCCACTTTATCCTATATGTAATAGTATGCTCCAAATTTTCACCTCTTATTACATTTTTTTCTTCATAGACGTTGCATGTCATGGTTAACAATTGTAGATTTTATGTACTCACTTTATGCATGTACAACTATTGATTTTGGGTGAAGTTGTAAAGGATTGCATGTTTTTGTAGGTTTGAGAAGATATTGAGATGTCATTTGAAGAGCCAACATAATATCCTTTTCATTCTTGTCTATTTCTTTTGTTGTACATTTTACTTTAGGATGCATGACTTATCTAGATTCACTCGCACACAAAAGTGGACACAATATGTAAGGAATATAAGTGCATACCTTATAATTCTACACCTTCATTTCACATTAATTGATTCCTACAATAAACCCAATAGCCAACTGTCAATATAGATCTCCTTGTTGTAAACTAATCACCATTTCATCCTTTGCTCACTTTGGATTAGGTTGCATGATAAGACTTGACTATGTGTGAACTAGGTTGCACAATGAGACCCCAATTCTCCATTTTGATTACTTGTAGCATACTAACAAGTTAGCTCCAAGAACAAAGTTGCTACATCATTGAAAACAAGTAAGCACTCTTATCCCCTTCAGACTACCATTCTCAATTCTTTATTTTAAATTTAACTATTATTATTTAAAAAAATTAAATCTAGATCATTTGTATGAAATATAATTGAAAAAGATGATAACCAATCTTTAACAAAAAATGAGAAGAAGAATCAAATTCTTAAAATAAATATAAAAATTAAATAAGCATTCAAAAATCATCCTAAATTACAAAATTAGAAAAAATATAACAAGCATAAATGAATTCAAATATTTGAAAGTTGAAGAACAAACTTAACCACAAAGCAACTATAATAAATACAAACATAAATCATTAACAATGTAATATTTTGATATTTTGTTTTGATTGTGTGAGAATTTGATGCAAAATTTCTACACAATCAAAACAAAATCACGGCAAAGAACATTATAGATTGTGGAAACTTAATAATACAAAAAATATCATAAAGATACATCATTAAATACATGAACATTATTATATTCTCAAAATATTTTGTTTCTACAAAATCCATATATCTCTATTAAGTATAATTTTAATCAATTTATATATTAAAAAAATACTTTCATTTAAGTGCACAATGACTATATTCTATTTAATAGATCAAGGTTACAAATATTTTCCATATTAATCGAAACCACTCCCCACTCTTTCTAAGAAGAGAAAAAAGTGCATAAAAAATGTGTAAGGGAAGATAGTTTTTCTTGTAAGCCATGGGATTGGACTATCAAAGCATAAGATGCTGAGAATCTTTACAAACTTAAAGTATTATTCCTAAAACGAGGGACGTTGCATTGACAAGAGAATCTTTCAATGAAAACCTAAGACGACATGGGTTGACTACAATTATTCAGGTTGGCACGTTTCAAGGCCGTTGAAAAATTATAAATTATTTAATTTGATGCTAATAAGTTTTGGTTAATAAAAGTAAGATCATCTTTTTGGGAGAAGATAAGGTGTGAAATTGTTATTGATTATTTGATGTTTACGAAAAAGTTCAGTGAAAGTCATTATCAAAAGTTTTATGGAGATTAGCAAAAAAAGAAAAATATAGTATTGATCAAAGCTAAACACTATGGGTATGGTTGGTAGATTGGAAGCAGCTAAGTGCTTGAAATTCTCGACCTTTAGTTTCTCTCATTTCAATTAATCTTTATCGATAATTGATGGTAACTAGAATAGGAAACCTAATAGATTGTGATGTTATTCGATGAAATAAATGTGACAAAGTTGAACTCCTAGCCTAGGTGGAGATAATGAAGGATTGTAACCAATTTCAATGTGTAACCAAAAAAAATTGCAACAATGAATGCAATGACAATGAGCTATGAGAAAAGAAAAACTATTACATCAGCTATAATGATCAACATTTACAATATAGTACTTTTGAAACATAGCAAAATAGTACACAAACAAAAGAGTACTTGACCCCTTTCTTATGTCATAAGTTAAATCTTCTCTAAAATTACTTCCACAATACTCAAGATATACTTTTTGAAATACATGATAAAAAAAAATACTTAACTCCTTTCTTATACCAATGTTCAATCTTCTAGATATACTCAAGATTAATATTTTGAAATACTCTAGATATACTTAAGATTAATATTTTGAAATACACAATCAAAAAAATGCTCGACTCCTTTCTTATACCAATGCTAAATCTTCTCTAAAATTTGACTTAAATTTTGCTACCAAAAAAATAATCTCTTGAAATATTAAAATATTTACTTTATTTTTATATTTACCTTAAATACATGTTTTTATTTCTTCTAAAAATCACTTTCTATTGTTTTATAATTCCATAAATTAAATTTAACCTTTCATTAAATTTTAATATCAAAATTATTGAAAAACTACTGGACGCAAGGTGACAAGAAGGTATCAGAGTTAGGTCCACTAAAACATCTTGTTAGGTAACTTTAGGTGTGAGATCGAATTACATATTGTAAAGAGGTAATTTTGCCACGTTAGGTGTACAAAATATTTTACCCTGTTCAGTGTTTTTTTAATTATAAAACCTTTTTAGAAAACTGTGCAGCAGATTTGTTTTAATAATGATTTTATAATACTTGGGGTAGATGGGACGTTGAAGTTTACTGTGTGTGAATTATGAGCCGAAATGATAAAATTGACCTTTTTCTTAAATCGTCCAGCTTTGTCTAGGCCTACAGATATTCTTCTGTAGCAGGACTTAAAATATAAATTATATTATATATAAATATCCAAGAGTTTCTATTATTAAAGTACATCTTACAGTACTAAGTTTGGAAGACTATCGTAGTAAACAGACGTCAATGCTACGAACTTACAGTACCTGAAAAAGAATTATCTCCAAACAAAGTAAGTTTAGGTAGGTAATAAAGTCATCATTATCAAGTCATGAATATATGCCATTGCAAACTTCAGGCAGTGTCTAGCAATAAATTGTTGCAGTTTAGGTGTTTATGTACTGTGTGAGATTTTTAAAGAAAACAAAGAAAATTTAATTTAATATATTTTAATATCTAGTAAATATTAAATTAATATTTGTAAAAAATTTGGAATATGTATTTTTTTAGTTTATTAAGATTCAATTGCATGATTTTTGAGTTAATTTAATTTGTTCATATTTTATAAATAATAGTTTATGTGAATCTTTTTTTTGTGAGCATGAATAATTTACTTATCATTTGATGCATTTAGGTGATGTTGGTAAAGTGAAACATCAAGATTCAAGTACCAGCAATTCACCACAAGCAATTCACCCCCGACAATCTATACTGCCAACAATTCATCGTGTCAACAATTCATTGTTGTGACATATTCATCACATATACAATTCACCACCGTTGTGGTATATTCACTATGTATACATTTTTCAATATTTAAGTGGCCAAGAGCACCTTAGAAAAAGTACAAAGATTTTGTTGAACACATAAAAAAGGTCTACACAAATATTAGGACCATGATTGTATGCAATGAATATGTCACAACAATGAATTGTTGGCGATGAATTATTAGAGGTGAATTAGGTTGGTATAAGCTACTACTTATAAAATATAGGTCAATAAATTTGATTCAAAAATTATGGAATTAAATCTTATAAAACATAGGTCGATAGTTATGCAGACACATATAACTTTACAATGGGAACACCTAATGTTTTCATGTGTAATGATTTTCTATTAATTTTTCAATTGTTTAAGGGGACGTAATCTTGACATTTTTTTTTCATTGTTTAACTACAATGATTTTTCCTATTCCATCCAATAATTAGCTAAAAATAGAGGCATAAATTATTTTAAAGATATATACTAATTTAGCACACTACCAAAAATACGCTATTTATCAACTACAAAATAATTATTTATTTTCATTTTTTAACTACAATGATTTTTATTTTTCCATCCAATAATTAGCTTAAAAATAGAGACATAAATTATTTTAAAGATATATACTAATTTAACACACTACCAAAAAAAAGCTGTTTATCAACTACAAAATAATAAAATACAAAATTTTCCGGGGCATTAACAACTACCGTTTAGGTCTAATTTGAAAATAACAAACGGTCTAATTATCTTTCAATAAGTAGAATGAACTATGAAGTGTAACGATAAGAAACACAAAATCTATCATTATTATGATGGAGGTCTAGTTTTCCTCACAAAACGGAAAGCTAACGATCAGAAAACCCCCAATTTCAGGCCGTTTTGGGAAATTATACGCTTGGCAGAGGTACTGTAGGTGCACGGGATTCGAACCTGCACAGAGTCGTATAATAATTATTATTCTCCGAAAAACCAATTAATTTAGGCAGACCGTATATGAGAAGAAACAACTTTAAGTACCTCGCACTCTGTGCATGCGAAATTGCGGAATGTCCGGGGTTCGAGTCTCACAAGAGCTGCTTGGTACCTAAATAGTTTTTCATATTTACTCTGGTGATCAAAATGCCGCGGATCAGTAACAGCCTGGTGGGGATTCTGAATTTCCTGGTGTTTTTGCTGTCGATCCCGATCTTAGGCTCGGGCATATGGCTGGCAACAAGGCATGGGACCGACTGCGAAAAATTTCTGCAAGGCCCCGTCATGATCATAGGGGTTTTCATAATGCTGGTTTCTCTGGCGGGATTCATAGGGGCCTGCTTCAGGGTCTCATGGCTGCTGTGGATCTACTTGTTCGTCACATTTCTGCTCATAATCCTGCTCTTTTGCTTCACCATTTTCGCATTTGTGGTCACAAATAGAGGCGCAGGGCAGCTGGCCTCGGACAAAGGGTACAAGGAATACCGCCTGGGGGATTACTCGCACTGGTTGCAAGAAAGGGTTCAAAATGCAGATAACTGGAAGAAATTAAAGAGCTGTATACGCGACACCAAGGTCTGCAAAAGCCTAAGCCGAGACGATGCAAACCAGGTCACCAACGGGATTTACCAGAGAGAATTGTCGCCAATTCAGGTCAGTACCTATAGCAACTGTTTATTTTCCTCACAATTCTCATTCTGCATTTCATTTTTTGCTTTCTGACAACGAGGGTTCGATTCTTGGCCGGTCCCGATTGCATTTTCCAGGTGGGATGCTGCAAGCCGCCGAGCTCCTGCGGCTACGTGTACAGGAACGCGACGTACTGGGATTGGGTTCCGCCATCTCCGACTGACACGTCGGATCCGGACTGTGCCGCGTGGAGCAATGACCAGGATCAACTCTGCTATAACTGTAATTCATGCAGAGCTGGGGTTTTGGCGAGCGTTAAGCATGACTGGCGGAAGGTGGCTGTGCTCAATATAGTTTTGTTGATATTTCTTATTGCAGTCTATTCTGTGGGTTGCTGTGCTTTCAGGAATAATGGGAGATCTGGATATCGCCGCCAGAAGGGTTATCCATAGGAAAGCTTATTTTGAACTTAGAATTTTTATTTTATTATTACGTTTGCATATCTGTTCTAAAGGCGGACTTTGTTTGTACATTTATTTGTATAAGCCTCGCAAAAAATATATATTCGCCCCCTTGTTCTGTAAAAAGCCCTCCAAAGAAAAGAATATGCATTGTGGATTAGGATTTTTTTTCTTTCCGCCAAGATACCATTGTCTCTTTCGAATAATGTTTTGGCACTATTCATTTGCAAAGTGGACAATGGAAAGGCTTTAAAACTTTAGTATTTCTGAAGCATCCTTGGCACTTTGCTGTAATATTTTGAGCTTTATTCAATAAAAAGAATTAATTTTAATTAGAGCTTTTTTTATGGTGGAGTTTTAAGTTTGATTTTAATTAAATAAATGTTTCATTAGAATTTAGTTATGTGCTTTTGAGTTAAATTTATTGATTTGTATTTTATTTTCAAAGTATGAATGGTTCAATTAATATTTTTTTGCAATGAGATGATGGTCATATGAACAAAGTATTGAATTTTTTTTGAGAGCATTCATATAAATGATCCATTTAGTACTCTTTGTACTTAGGTGATGGTCAAAAGATTAAAAGAACTTCAAAGGTTACTCATCTAAGTACTATTTGACTCAAACATATTGAACCATAGACTTTCCTTCAAAATCCAACACACTTAACTTGTTATCCCATTTACAAAATTTTAAGGGAGGGTTCTACTTTATGAACCATTTATTATAAAACTTTTTTATTCGTTTAATTGTATGATATCTCTATCATTACAATACATCTATATTAATAGTATTATCATTTTTTTATAAAAATCAATATTGCATTTCTTCACAATATAAGTGTTAATATTAAACATTAAAAAATAAAGCTACTATTAGTGAAAATATTAAAAACTAATAAAAACCTCTCATTTTAAAAAAGACAAAATATACCCTTAACAATTGGTTGGCATGAGTAGTCTTGTCATACATGTACGTACATGTTCATGTCTTGCTTTATTCTATCATGGTAGGGAGGTTAGGCAAGGCATTGTCAATTTCTTTGAACTTTTTGTTTTCTATCATCTGACCTTTCGTAACGTAAACGCGAGGCATTTTCGTTGCATTACATTACGTAAGTTAAAATGACTCTTTCGCAGTTATGTAAAGATAAAAAGAGGAAAATAACTAACTTTTAAAAGAGACCATAGGGTAAACAAGCGGCGTTTCTAGTGATTAGTTTTTTTTGTTCTTTCTGTTTTATGTTTTGACGGTTTGAGTTTGATATTTGATGGTTTACGTGAGTTTTTTTCCACTTCTAGATTGTATATTACACTAGTCTCATTTTTTTATATAACTATTGTAAAAAATTATAGGTAAAATATAATATAGTATTATAATTTATAATATTATTAGCATTTAAGTTTATAGGAGGTTTGAGGAATATTTCAATAGGAATGTAAAGGTAAAAAATAATGAATTTGAACATTACATAATTCATTATATTTACATACAAATATGTATAGTTACATTATATATTTTTTGTGGATGTCTTTCACAAATTGAAAAACACAAATAATGAATATTCTATGTGCAAATTGAAACAAATAAATTCATTTGACTTAGTAGTAGCTAATTTGCATGTATTGAAGTGAAATGAGAGTGTCGGGTTTTTTTTTAGCTTCTTTTTTGAAGTCATGAAATTCATAAGCACTGCAAGAGAATGTTGTTAGATGGGAAAAATATAACTTGAAAATATGTTCCTTTGTATGTTTTTGCATATCGAATATTGTAATCAAAATGAGTATTTATATGGGCATGCCTAAATTTTTTGTGGAATCAAGGTGGCCATGAAATTTTAGTGATAAAGATTTACTAAGAACTCCAAAATCTTTGTTTGGCTTCCCAAATTAAAGCTTACAAAAATAACACATACTCAAAGGGGAATTGAAATCATTAATTGAATCAATTCAGGAGCATTATATTGATCATCTTGGGTGTGTACATAGTGCTTTCATTTGATTATGGAAGTTGTGAGAAACCAATGTTCCATCATGATAAGTTGTACACAATTATTCCAACTCCAAAAGTAACCTGGACATTGTCTCGTTGCTAGTCAAACATCTATAGCCCTGACGAGGTTATTGTTGTTATTTCCACAAACATGGTTCTATTTCTAGCCAGACGTCTATAGCCTCGATAAAATTATTCATTTATTCCTATATTCAAAACATATATATTCTTTAGTTCTTTTTCCACCAGTTTCTTTTTTTTTGTTTTGACTCTCAAGCATTGAAGTTTTTTATGGGTTTGGGAATTACAATGGTCTCTCTAGCACCATCTCTCTCATCATACATATATATTCTCGCTAAGGACCACCCTCCTTCACCTCTACTAGATACTTACATTCCTCCACCATCTCCTTGATTTTCAAAATATACAATAGGAGAAATTTCTTTTTCCACTTATAAATTTTCTGCCTTGTGTGCCAACTGCTCATCCGTCTCCTCCACTTGAGACCCATATTCCCTCATCTCCACAACATGAATCAAAAAACCATCTAGGAGCTAAGGAGGAAAAATTAAGGTATATATATTAGAGAAAAATGTGGGTGTAGAATAAGAAAACAACAAGAGGAACAACCCAAGGTCTCTCCTCATATTTAATAGCCACCACCACAATGAAAGCAAGGGACTCATTTTGAGGAAGTAAGGAAAAATCCTTCTTCTTATAATAAGTAACAAGAAATAGATATATCTACCCTCCCAATATGGCTAAAGCATACAATCCAAAAAAGGAAAAAAAAACATGTCCAAGAAGTGGAGGATTTTTTCATTCGTGTTGAAGAATTCCAAGCATCCACTAGAAGAAATAAAAGAGAAAGAAGACTCTCCACAACCACTATTGATGAGAAGGGTAATAGAATAGCACATTTTTCTATCCCCATGGCTAATGAAATAAGTCATATATGGTACATGGGGATTACAAAATGTAGACAATAAACTTGGGAGCTCAAACAAGAGAGGAAGAGAAGTGATCCCCGCAAATGGTTGTTTCAATCGTCCTAAACAAAATGTAGAAGGATGAGAGCACCAAGGAAGAGCTTAAGCCTCAATTTTCTAAGTTAATAGATTATGTCAACCATCTAATTAGTCTAATTGATTATGTTGCTCCTACACCAATTTCACAAGTTGCACTTAATAAGGATGCTTAACATCCAAACATTGAACCCGCCTCCTTTCAACTGCTAACGAATGAAGTGAATATTTGTAAGCACATGAGTGAGGGTAATACATAAGGTAGTAAAGGCCTACCATTGTATCAGTGATGAAGATAACCTAGCTCATGTTAAATGGAGTCAGAAATAAATGAAGATTCTCATGTGGGGGGATTATCTCCTAATTTTGTAAAAAATAAAAGCTAAATCTACAGAAGAACTTATAAAGGAAGTAGTGATCAAAAAAGTTGACCAGGATAATCCTAAGGAATGGTTGAAATCTAGTCAATTGAGGTTTAAAGTATTGAAAAAGTGCAAGGATAATTTGAACAGGAATAAGTAACTAGCTAATCAAGCTATGGTGAAGATGAAACAATTCATTAAAAAAATTTCTTGCGTATTTTGGGAAACTCCATCAAGGGTAACCTTGCCAAAAAAGATGATGAACGACTTTGCAGATTATCTAAAAGCATTGACAATCAAATCCCACAAAGGATGGAATTGTCCCACTTAAGATCAAATTGTTCCCTTGGGCTAAATTATAGAACAATTACATCCTAGACTCAAATTATCAAGCCTCAATCATCACCAAGTTCTAATTATATATGGGTGCTGGCAAGAAGTTGAGTCCACTTTTTGGTCAAAAAGTGGAAGTGTTTTCCCTAATTTTTAGAATTTGACACATTTCACCTTAAAATTTGAAGCACTTATAGATGGAATCTTCAAAAAAATCAGTAATCATAAAATGTAGTACTCAGAGTCTAGTTTCCAAATATGTAATTTATTTCAATACCCAGATGGTACAAATTGAGTTTCAATAGGTGTTTATAAAAACCACTATTTAAAAGTCACTTTTTTTTTCATACCATGCATGTGTATGTCATCCATATTTTGACCTAAATTATTGTATTTTTCTAAATCCTTTTGGGAAAATATTTGTAACTCATTGAAGCACGTTTTCGATATTTTTTGTAATTTTTTATTGAATTTTTTTTTTGTTAAATTTTTATTAGCCACGTCATTTTGAAAAATCGTCATATACATCACACATAAGATGACCTAAACTTATCATTTTTTGATTTTTTTTTAAATTGAAAAGAAATTGTCTAAAGTACATTCTCGTACAATTAAGTTAATTGAAAATGTTATGTTGATAAAATGTTATTAAAATAGTAAAAAACCTAATATTTAAAAGTTTATGGACCAATTTCATGAGAAATAAAATTAATTGAAAAATAGAAAAAATAATCCAATTGTAAAAAACATACATATTTAGAATCTGCACTGTCTCATCTATAATGGGTTTTAATTTCGTCAAAAGATTCTGCAAAAAAAGTCGTCAGCCATATGTCCAAACTCAGTATTTTTCTCTGACATTGTTAGGACCTTCAACTTGTAGGTCAAACCAAGTTGAAGGCCTAGGTTTGGATTCCCAATGCTTTTCTTGAACCAAAATACAAGGCAAAAACCCACCCACAAAGAAAACCCAATTTCAAATTTTTGGAAACGGGATCCCATTTCTTAGTATTAGTGCATTATTTGTTGACTGACATGATCCCATTCTTTTGTCAGCGGTCCCCACATTTAATATTGGGGAATGTGATCCAGATTATGAAACAAAGAGATTCCATTTGTTTTAACCATTTTAAAATTTCTTTGATAGCATGAAGTCTGCAACTTCACATGTACGGCCGATTGTGACATATTGGGCTATTTTTCATCAACTTTGGTTTTTACAGGTGGTGAACTTGCATTTTGGATTGATTTTTTCAGAGGCATCATGTAAATTGTTTTTGACGTGGAATTGTGTTAGTTTTCTACTCGTTTAGAGGAACAAAAGGTCTTGAACTTGCAAAATGGATTGAATTTTTGAAAGGAGGCATGAAGAAAATAGTTTTTTAAGTGGAATTGTGCTAGTTCTCTACTTTTTTTAGGAACACGAGAAAGAATTTTGTCCTTACAGGTCTTCAACTTACGAGATTTAGATTGAATTTTTGAAGAATTTCACTATTGACATTCATTTGTGCTTGAATTTTATAATCATGGGTTCACAAGCTCGTAATAAGAGGAAAGATGCTCAAAGACATTGACTCTTGAAGAAATTGAAGCAAAGAGAGAAAAGGAAAAATAAAGACAAAGATAAAGAAGAATGAAAATTAAATCAATGAATGATGGTGGAGCATCCAATTCCACAACTATTGAAGATGAAAACATTAAGGAGACCATGGTTGTAGATGAAACTAATTTGAATGAAGTCAATTTTGAAAAGAATATGATTATACAAACAAGTCCTACTATGTCTTCAAATCCCTCTTTGATATAGAGAATGTTTCAATAAGCACAAATCTAGATGCGTCTTCAAATCCACATGTTAGTGAAATGAGTAAGTGTAGACATGTTAAAATTACATCATGCATAATCATATTCCATTCATCCAATAAATCAGGACTTTATTTAAATCAAATCCAAATCATACATTTTCCATCATTTTCTAATTTAAATAAATCAATTATCAAAGTCAAAATGTCAACTCCACCTAATGACATTAAAATCGGCATGATCATCATCTAATCCTAATCTAATGTTAATCACATCCCACTTGCATTTATCTAGACCTAGCCACTTTTAATAAATCAATTTTATTGATTTATTAAAACCTCATTTTCCCCTCAACGCTGACAAGTCAAGCGGGGCATTTATTGTTGTTTCCTTGTCCCCCTCTCGACATTTAGCGGCAAATTTGAATTCAAATTGCCTCTTGACACTCTTCCCAAATCTTGCACACACATCAACTAATCACATGATGACAAGTGTCCTCAACTCATTGGCTTGTTTTGATCCCACATTGGTCCCTCTTCAACAATCTTAGCATTTGAAATCTTTAAATAGAGGCTTCAACATTGAGCAAATCCTTCACAGGCTTCACAATCTTCACAATTTCATGCAAGGTTACTCTCTTCACTTGAGATTTAATCTTGTTCATCATCACTCCACCATCTTCATAGCATTTTCAATTTGAGCTTTTATCAAGGATTGGGAAAGGGTCACTAGCACAAGTGACACCAATCCAACTATGGAATAGGTAGCTTGCTTTTGTTTTCATAATGTTTTAGTCTTTTTATCATCATTTGTGGCATTTTGAAAGCATTTGTAATGGATTTCATAGAGGTATTTTGATAGAGTTTGCAAAGCATCTAACCCATTGTTTGAAGTTTAGTTTGCAGATTTTAAAAGGATACCTACATATGGCGCTAGAAGGAGGGCTTGAACCTTGTTAATCTTGATTCAAACATTGTGTTCATTAGAATATTAAACATGTCTTTATATTGCATAGATTTCATCCATCGATGTTATCTTTGAAACAAAGTCAAGTTTAGAATATTAAACATGTCTTTATATTGCATAGATTTCATCCATCGATGTTATCTTTGAAACAAAGTCAAGTTTTTCTGATTGATATTGTTGTTTCGTCTAGATGTTGTACACCATATTCATTTAAAATCACGCCCTGCACATGCTGATTAATTTTGTCATTATTTCCTTGCTTAATACATTTGGTTTCATTTGGAAGATAGCTGAATTTGATGCTCTGTCATTAAAAACTCTGTCATTGAATGTAAGTTTACTGTATTGTTGCGTATTAAAGAAAAATGCATAGTCCGTTGGTTTTGATCTATGGTTGATATCATGTTTACTTGGTTCAAAAAGCTAAAATTTTCTTCTTATCACTGATCCACAAGTCATCTCTGAAAACTTAGTCACCAGGGACATCCATTATCTCATGAACTGCCATGGCAAACATCAATTTGATTAGCAGTAAAGAAAGTATCCTTAACACACTTGGGCTATTCTTTTGTGTTGTCATTTTGCGTGCATACCTGTGCTTTGATGAATGACCGCGCCCTGTCTCAAACACCCCATCCAATATACATTGGTCAAAGGGCGGGCTAATTCACTCTATGCCTGTCAAACAAGTCCATTCTGTGCATAGCATGCAATTATGGCATTCCCTAAGACCACAGTTCTTATAACAAGGCAGCTGGCCTTTAATGAAACCGCAGTTTCTCTTTAAAGCATTCTGTCAACCAGTTCAAGCGCCGTGTCTGTGCTTTCACATGAGGAAATCTGTCTACAACAGATTACACGCCTTCCCTATACTGGCGCATCCAGCATAGAATCATTTTATCCAATAGTTCACGAGCCTTGTCTAAGCTTCAACGCTTTAGCACATTTGCGCGCAGTCAGGGAGGATGCTGGAATAGCTATGAAGTTCAACTTTACACTTAACAGTTGCATTTGCTCGAAAGTTTCTGTCGCCTTTTCATCAAATCCATTTTGTGCACATCCAGCGGCCATGGCATTCCACGGGACCACGTTTCCATGAGGCATTCTGTCAACAGATCTCACGCCTTGTCTGGGCTGCCACATTTAATACTGTCAAGTAGTTCGCATGCCTTGTCTATGCTGCCACGAGCCTTGCCTGTGCGACCACATTTTGCATTCTGTCTGCTAACTTTCTTTGCTGGAGATGTCTATGTCCTGCTGCTCTTTAATATACATTGAATGACCTTAAATCCAAGTAGGCGCATGTTAAATGGTTCTCGAGCCTGTTCCATGGGTCCACTTTTGCGTATATTGTATGTGTAGAACTTTAAAGATCTCCACATTATGATCGTGGATGCAGTCAGTGAATCTTGTTGTTGATATATGTCTAGATCTCATTCAAGTCATACGGAAATTATCTCTTTAATGCTAGATTGAAAGTCAGATATTTGGCAGCTGTGATTCAACATAAATCTGTACGTTTTGCGCCATTTCTTTTCTGCTCCTGTCAGTTTCCTTTTGACAGCATAGAGTTTAAAACTATTCTTTTCTTTTGCTACATCATACAATGGCATGGTTTCTTTATTTTGTCACAACTCATCATTGCTGCGAGGGGATTATAATGACTGGAAGTAGCGCTCCTTAACAGTTGATTGAACGCTGTGAACAGATTCATATTTATCACTGCCATTATTTTCAAAGATAGTGACTCAGTCTTAGAATCTAAGTGTCTTTAATTCAGCAGGTGAATCCAGGCATCATGATTTGGACGTTATGTATTCATCGGGTAAAGTGTCTCTACTCTGCGCAGGATATGATGCTTACTTGATCTGCATTTCGATGGGTAGAGTGTTATTGTTAGAGCCTTTAATGTCTGTCGAAATCTGTTGTATCTTGGGATCTTGAATGCGTTTAAAAGTCACAAATGCATTTAATATCATCTATACTCATCAATTTTGGCATTTAGTTGAAAGAAAGCTTGTTTCCCAAATGAGAAGTTTCCATCACTGCAATATAAGTAGGTATTGAGTAAGGTTGTTAAACTCATACACTTTTGCATATGTGTTATAGCTTACAAAATTTATCAAATCATTGTTATTATCATGATAGTCAACTTTTCAAAGATTTGTTCTTTTGAGGTATTTCATTGATATAAATTGTTAGCTTTATTTTTATTATTATTTTTATTATAAAATCATGTTCATCATTTTGATCATAACTAAAATTCTAAATTTTTGGTGATGCCTTCAAATGACTCATCCTTTGTGATTAATTGATCTATGCAATTGAAGTCATGTTATCATTTAAAGTTAACCATCAAAATGAGTTTAATATTTTGATTCTCACATAAGTATCTTTTGTTCAATAGGTACAAAAGCAAACGAAGGTACAAGCGAAGGTACAAACGAACAAAGGCGAAAAGATGCAAAGCAAAAGAGGAGGAGGATTCTTGTTTGAAAACACAATGTGTTTTTTAACACTTTGATTTTTTTGATCAATACTACTTCACGAAAGGAGGGAAATGTTTTTTTTTGAAAACACAATGTGTTCTTTAACACTTTAAGTGTTTATTCAACACTACACGAAATTGTTTTCCTTTTCGTTTTAGAACATTAGTTTTCAATTGGGGCTAAAACGAACAATTTCATTTTCATTGCAAAGGGCTTAAAACGAACCTTAGAACACACTTACTAGATTTCGTTTTGGGTTAAAAATTGAACAAGCAATCCTCATATTTCATTTGGTGCTTAAAACGAATTCACAATTGCTTTTGAAGGGTGTAAAACGAACAAGTGTTTGATTTGTGTGATTGTCTTTTGAGTACGTATCCTCTCCCCTTGCGCTTCGTGCGATCTAGGGTGCAAGAGAAACACTCAAAATACATTTTATTGCTTTAAAACACTTCATTTTGGGCTTAAAAATTGAACATCTTGTGCGAGTGTGAGTAGGGGCATTTTTGCGTACATTCTCGTTCTTTGTGCCATCAAAGATCGATCGAGTTACGGATTGTGTCTTTGCTCGCTTTTGTTTATCTTAGAGGGCCTGCCTTGGGGAAAAAGTACTCACCCAAGCGACGACTCAACCGGTAACACTCTAAAGCCAAGAGTATTTCCAGCCGGGATATAAATGAGGATTTTGGTTAAACGCCATAATCACGCGGTTGGCTCCGACAAGATGGATCCGAAAGGGGACTCTTGCCACGTTGGGTCAACTCCTACGAACGGAAAGTCCTTACTAGAACCTATGTGTTAGAATTTTCCAAAATCCTTA
>VDFB02195783.1:0-27449 GCA_007258455.2 Sequoia sempervirens | reverse complement strand
TAATGCCTATTGCGTACATGTTCATGGGGGTACAAATACAACACCCTAACTTCTCTGTGACATATGACTTTGCTTCTTTCTTGGCTGAGAGGATACATGAAGGGTTGTTGAAGCTGCAGAAAAATGATATTGGTACTCAATTCTTTTCGTATTCTATGTTGATGCATATGTTTCTATTTAGGAATGTTGATTTCTTTTCTAAAAAGATGAAATTAAGGCAATCAGTTGATGGAGAAAGGTTGCCAGTACATATATGGGCTACAGATTTATCCTGTAATAAGGAAAGCACCAATTATGTGCAATTTCATAATTGTTTTGCTTCTAGATTAAGGGCTAGATTGATGGTGAATGTACCTAGGATCCCTGAGGAATTGCATGATTTCCTCAGGCCAAAGGGGAGGAATCCAGAGTTGAGGGTTTACCATAACTGGGGTGACATTATCCCATACCCAGTCAGCACTGTCTTGAGAGTATATGGATTTCAGGGAGCCCCTCACATACTACCATACAATGTGCCACCAAGAGTAGGGTTTGCAGAAGTTATGTGGCAGATAGGTTGTATTCATGAAGACAACCTCACTAGAAGGGGGAAAGGAACATTCTTCCCTAATTATACAGCGGTGTCTGACTTTGTATTTTCAAAGGGAGACTGGACACATTTTGATAAATTATTTGCTGATTACCATTTGAGATGTGGTCCAAGGCAACAACATGATCCTGAGGGTTTCTTTTCTCTTTTTAGACAAAGAATAAAAGCTAGAAAATTTGCACATGAATTCAACTTCCCTGAGGACCTAATTAGAAATGAATTTGATCTAAATAAGCAGGAGTTGAACAAGGAGAAATGGATAGCTTATAGTAAGCTACTGGATGTTGTGCATGAAATGGATCTGAAGTATGATCCATTGTTGGAGTTCAGTCCATACCATAAGAAAATTGATTTTCTAATGAAGAACTTCAAGGAGATTATGGAAACCTTGAGAACTAAAAAGATAAATTTAAGGCTAAGTCTGGTTATGCAAGAACAAAGTGTTGGGATAATTGAAACAAGGTGAGCATACCAGCCTACAGATAAGCAACCCATCTATAGAAGGAAAAATGATAGTAGCAGTGATGAGGAGGAAGTAGATAAGAAGGGGAAGAAAATAATGAAGGCACCTCCATGACTAGGTCCAAAATTCAAAGTACCTGGGGTAGTTAAGATCATTGATTTAAAGTCATCACCAAAAGATAGTCCCCCATCACCACAATCTAATCCAAGCCCTAAGAGGCAGAGAACTGATCACCCACATGAGGATCTGACAGATGAAATTATTGTTACTGATCAGGGAATGCAGGTTGGTATGCTTTCCCCTCCCAGGTCAGCTGAATTGGTTTTGTCCGATTTAGATATGAAAGGTAAAAGTGTGCAAGATGCAAGAATGGAAGCATGCAGGGAGTTTTTAGATGACAATACATTTGTGAAAACTCTTGTATTCTTGCAATTGGCATTGAGAATGAAATTTGAATAGTATCAAGATCCATGTAGGGAGAGAAGGCCTAACAGATCAGACCAGGAGAATGATGAAGAAGTAAAAGCTGAATTGATGGAAGAGTTCAAGAACATCACTCCCAAAGAAGGAAGACAATTGGTGAGTCAAGCTGGTGTATTGATTTTTCCTAAGTGGGATATTGCAGATGCAGTAGCTTTTAATGCTATTATGAAGTCCAAGAATCCTTTTCAAGATTCTGAGGAAGAGGTTAAGGTAGCATTGCAAAACTCTACCTTCAATGAAGAATATGAGACCTTCACAATTTGGGCATTGGCTCCACAAGAGAGAAAACCAAATATCGTTGATATTAATCCAAATTTTAGAGGAGGATTAATAATAAAGAGAGCTTCATATACTTCAACCACCGAGGCCACTAATTTAACTATAAATGTGGTCAAATTGGCCCAAAAGACTGCTTAAAGGGAGGAGGCTGAAAGGAAGAGCCTAATGGAGAAGTATAACATTTTGATTGAAGAATATAGTAAAATGCAATAGAGTAATGTTGAATTTCAAACTAAAGTGGAAAGGTTCAGATATAGACAAATTGGGGAAACATCAAATGCTCCAAGAACCAGTACATTACCTCCCACAGTAGGGTCAATGCCTCCTGCTTCTCCAAATATTTCCACACCAAGGTATCCCATTCAGAATCCTACTCTCACCCCTCCTCTAGAACAAATTGATGAAGAAACTGAGTGCTCTGTTGATCCAATGAAGAGGCAGCTCATACAAAAATTTGATGAATTGCAGACATCATTAAGGATAATAGAGGAGGGATTTATTTCAAAGGAAAAGGAGATTGTTACTACTATTTTGGAGCACTTAAATGAAGGGGTAGATAGTAAATTGCAATCTGTATATTCTTTATATTCTTTGTTGTTAGAAGCAATAAAGAATATTGATAGGTATTAGGAGGTAGTGGTTCAAATAATTCAAAATTGGATCCCTAGGGCCAATGATCTGGATATCATGAATAAAGCCTCAAGTTTTGATATAAATAATAGGTCCTAATCATTGAAGCCTACTCATGTGTTAGTAAAATCATTACAAAGTTTTCAAAACCTACCAGATGATTTGAGTAGGAAGATTAAAGAGTTGGTAAAGAATTTCAATGATTTGGGTAACACATTGTTACCTAATATAATTGATGAGCAGGGGAAAATCAAAACACTCCAACAATGGCAGGATCAAGCAAATAAGGTCATCAATAATCAAATTAAATTAATTTGTGATGAATCATATTATGATTTGTTGGTGAGTTGTATGGATAATATTATTAGTACCAACTCATTTTTGGAATCTTTTGAAAGAGATGTGAATCAGGTAGCGGTAAAGTATATGCCTTATAGTACAAAGGTAAATGAGGTGATTAATTTTAACTGGCCTACTGATGAAGAATACTAGAAGTGGGTAGCTAAGTATTTGAATGATGATGAGTAAAAGAGAGTGGACTATGGACAAGTGGAAAATCTAATGTTGCGGTTACAACGGTCCTAGTTTTGTATTGATGACTTTCTCCGTATGGGTTTCTTGTGGTTTTTGAATCACATCAACTTTCTTCAGTCGACATGATGAACATGAATATGCTCCAGGATGATTGCAGTTGTAATGATTTTTGGAATATTATTAGGTGCTCTAATCAGCTAGTGACGTGTGTACTTTTTGGCCTGAAACTTGTTTGCTCCTTCATTTTTCTATAAGAATTATTTCAAGGCCAGAAGTATGGGTTAAAAAGTTAGATAATTTTGATCGAGTCTAGATGAAGTTGCAGAGCTGATTTTAAAAATCAATGGTTTTAGAGAGAAATGCAAGTTAGGTTTTGAGTCACTCTGTGATAGGTTTTAATTTCATGAGGATTTAATGTTGCACAACAGTATTAGCATTTGAATTGAAATGATAATTTCAAGCTCGTCCCTCTCCATTATATCTACATATTTGAACTTTGAATAAAATAACTAAGGGTTGTTTCATTGAGCTCATTGTTGTAGTGTGTATGATTCTATTTTAGCTTTAATTCAAGGAATTAATTGAAATTATTGAATGGGATTATAAGCATATATGTTTTGTATAAGGATTTGATAAGTAGTATTGGGTTAGAATATATACTGATGAAATTGTAATGCAATATTGCCAAGGACCTTTTATGTTATGTATTACATCTATTATAAACCTTTAAGTGCTTATAATTTTTTACTCCTGCAATGGATATATGGCACTAATCTAAGTTGCACTCTTTCGTTCGATTCAATATTTGTTCTTCTTTGCCTCAAGCTTGCTACAAATTGAAAATCAATGACTATTTTATATTATGGGTTGTGTTGTAGTCATCCCGTGCTCCATGTATTTGATATTGTTGAATAATAGCCAATTCTATTCAATATTATCCTATAGTGTTGAGCTATTAGGTGGGATTATCTGTTATTATTAATTTTATTTATGATAATGGTGTAGAGGTTGTAAACACATTAAGGGATTCCCCTCTTGGGTCTTGCAGAGCCTGAAGCATAGGAGGTTTTGTTCAAGTCCTCATCAGTTGGTCCAGGTCCTTCAAGCTGCCTTTGATTAGAGCTATAAATTCTATAGGTAGATTAGAAGACTAGCCTGGTTGGTAGTAAAAAGAACCAACAAAACCAGTACATTACCTTCCACAATAGGGTTAGTGCCTCCTGCTTCTCCAATTGTTTCCACACCAGAATCTCCCAGTTAGAATCTTGTCCTCACCCTTTCTTTAGAGGAAGTTGAAGAAGAAACAAAGTGCTCTGTCGATCCTACAAAGAAGCAGCTCTTGTAAAAAATTGATGAATTGCAAGCATCATTAAAAAAAAGTGAGGAGGGATCTCTCTTAAAGCAAAAGGAAATTGTTACTATTGTTTTGAGGCATTTAAATGAAAAGGTTGATAGCAAATTGCTATCTATACATTATTTATATTCTTTTTTGTTAGTAGCAATAAAGAATATTGATAGGAATTAGGAAGTAGCGATACCAATAATTAAAAATTGGATCCCTAGGGCCAGTGATCTTGATATCATGTATAAGGCCTTAAGGTTTGATATAAATAATTGGCCCCAAACATTAAATCCTACTCATGTGTTAGTAAAATCATTGCAAGGTTTTCAGACCTTACCAGATGACTTGAGTAGGAAGATTAGGGAGCTGGTGAAGAATTTCAATGATTGGGGTAACACATTGTTACCTAATATAATTAATGAGCAAGGGAAAATTAGGTCATTTCAACAATAGCAGGCTCAAGCAAGTGAGGCCATCAATGATCAAATCAATTCAATTTGTGATGAGCCAGACTACGATTTGTTGGTGAGCTATATGGACAAAATCATTAGTACCAGCTCATTTTTGGAATCTTTTGAAAGGATGAGAATCAGGTAGTGGTAAAATACACACCTGATAATACCAAGGTGGATGAGGTAATTAATTTTGACTAGTCGACTGATGATGAGTACTAGAATTGGGTAACTAAATGTTTGAATGAGGAGTAAAAGGAGTGAACTACTAACAGGTGGCAGATCAGATGTTGCGGTTGCAACAGTTCCAGTTTATGAAGGCATACAAGCCCCTTTATGAAGGCTCCCAAACAACTCTTCTCTTTGTTGTATTGTTGTTGTTGAACTTGATGGTTATGAATGGTTTATCAAACGTAGCAATCTCACGAATGTTGAGGTATGTCATATATGTCCTCTTTTTTCATCTATTGCAATTGTTGTTAGTTCATCACTAGTAAATAAAGGATGAAATATGAACAAATTATTTTTTGTTGTAGATTGATTGGTGAATTTTTGTTACCACCATCAAATATTTTACCTCATTCATATCGAGATTTATGTGCCATTATGAAAGATATCGGAATGGAGTATCAAGCAATAGATGCATGTCCCAATGATCATATTATATACGATAAACAACAAGAATTTGCAATAGAATGCCCAGAATGTCATATCAGTAGATATTGAATAGATCAACTAACAAAAAAGGTGTCTCGCAAGGTTCTTCATTATATTTCCATTATTCCACATATGCAATGATTATTTAGGTGCAAAATCTTAGCGCAATTTATGGATTACCATGCATGGAATAGAAGTGGAGATGACATTCTTCGAATTCCTGCAGATGGTTCTACATTTAGGGATATGGAGGAAAAATGGCCACACTTTAAAGAACCTCGTAATCTCAGGCTTTCATTGGGAGCAAATGGTGTTGATCCATTTGGAGAGCTGAGATCTATTTACTCAATGTGGCCTATTTTTTTTATCAACAATAACATTCCTCCATGGATGTCAATAAAGAGGGAGCACATAATGTTGTCAATGATTGTTCCAGGTATTTGTTTACATCAATTTTCTTTAATGTAGTAGTATCTCATTTGTCTTATTTGTTGCATAATGACTTATATTTTTTTCATTCAATAGTCATGTACATTAATTTATATATATTGCAGTAAAATGGTTATAATAATTATGTAATGTTTATGTTCATTCAACTAGGTAAGTACCAAGTTAAAGATATGAATTTATATATCGAGCCTCTTATCGATGAGTTACTAAAGTTATGGAATGGCGTCACTATGTATGACATCTCTAGACCAATAGGACAAAGATAATTTCAATTCCATGCAATACTTGTATGGACAATTCATGATTCCCCAGGGCTAACACATTTTTGTGGTATGTTATAACGTTTGACTTCATTTTAACAATATTTAATTTGATGAAGTAGCTATCATGCATGTTTTTAAAATAATCTATTCATTATATATAATTTAAAAAATTGACATATTTAATCCAATTATATATGATCTTGCAGGTCTTCAAACAAAGGGAAAATTTGCATGTCCAATTTGTGGTCCAAAGATGAAATCTTGTTGTTCAACAAGTTTAGGAAAGCAAGTGTTTGATGAGTATAGGCACTTCCTCCATACAAATCATAAGTATCGAACTACTGAAAAACATCTTTTCAATGGGAAAGAGGAGACTACATCAAAACCACGAAGAATGACACCTCACCTATGGAAGTTGGAATATAATAGAATTAATCGTCAAGGTTATACATCAGATCAAATTGTTTATCTATCATATATGATATGTTTTGAAGTTATATTTTTATATTGTGTTGTGTTTAGTCATGTTGTAATTGACAATGATTGTCGTTGTTAATTTGTTTAACTTATATGCTTCATGAAGGTCATCAAGGCATTAATGGTCGGCTTCCATAGGGATCAAAAAGTTATCCTGCATAATTTAGTAGGTTTCCTACTATGAGTAGCTACAAATTGTGCATTTCTTTTGATACAATGCATATTGGAAAGAATAACAGAAACGTTATGAAAAATATTGGATGGAAAGCATGACAGAAAAAATTGTCAAAATTTATAGTGACATTCAGGAAGTCAATAATGCAATGAAAAATGTCATTCAATTAAATAGCAATGGAGACCAAATTAATATAAGTTCTCTTCCTTGGTTATTAATAGAGCAACAAAGAAATGCTATAAAAGAAGTCATAAGAAAAATTGATTTCCCACAGGATTTGCTGCGAACATAAACAATATAATAGCAAAGAAAGGTGAATTTGGGTCAGGGATGAAAACGCATGATTGGCATACCTTCATTAAGGTAATTATTCTGGTATATTATATACACTTGTATAATGCATGTACTTTTCAGTGTATTGTGTTTACTACTTTTGGAAAAATAATGAAAAGATCATTTTATAATTGTTGCAGTACGTTCTACCTCTATCTCTCCCAGACAACTTTGACAACAATGTCAAGCAAGTTATATATGATCTTGGAAAATACATGACGTAAGTAGCGAGATTTGTTCAATTCATTGTATACATCTTATAATTGCCATTTTTTTTACTAGTTATGTAATATACTCTATATTTTTGTTAAATCTCATTAATATATTTATGCCTTGAATCACTTGTAGATGGTTGTCATCGAAAGAAATCCATTAAGAAGATATAAATTATTAGAAGAGAAAAATTCCTCGTCTAATGTGTGAAATGCAAAAGTGTCTACCTTCAACATTTTTCAATGCACAAGAACACTACCTCATGCACCAGGTTTAGGAGATTGAATTGTGTGGACCTGTACACACAAGGTCAATGTGGATGGTTGAGAGGCACTTGAAATTTTTGAAGGTTTTGGTTAGAAAAAAGAGCGCATCCTGAGGGTTCTATGGTGGAGGGATAAATGGTATACAGACCATGGTGTACATTAGTGAATATCCTCCTAAGTTTGCAGCAAAGATCCATGTAGATCACATTTGGGATCCCAACTCCATTAACAAATTTGAAGGGAAGTACTTGATGGGGAAAGGTAGATTAAGGAAATTGAGAGGTAATTATAAAATGGTCATGGAGATTAATTGGAATACATTTTACATATGTTTTTTATGTATATTGTACTTATTTAATTTTTAATCTTTAATATACATCAATTATAAATTAAGGTCATGTACTGTGGTATTTAACTAATTATACGTCGTTTGAGAATTTCAAATTTTTTTGGTACAGTTGGTCGAGAGTGAGATGCACTACATTTGTACATCACCAACAATCTTGATTGGATGACAATATGGATTGAACGATGGCAAAAATATGGTCGCACATTAACATGGGAAGGTGTGGCTTCATTGGTTAAAGAAGCTCATCGTAATGGAGATTCCAATGTTACAAAAAGGGAAATTGATTTATCATATGGTTTAAGAGATAAATAGGTATGTATAAATATATTAATCACCCATATTATTTAATTATTTTCAAGTATATTGATGTAAATATATGTTGATATTTTTTTCTTTGCATACATTCGGCCAAGAATAAATATGTTTATCAATTGACGATATTGCAATAATTTTTACATGTTTGACATATTGCAGGTGAAACACCACAAGGCTATGTAGTGCAATGGTTGTAAATTTTGAATCAAAATGTTGGATAACATGAAGAAAAATTTTGATTCTAGTGTAACTACAATCTTTCAAGTGACTAATGTTTCATCTAGAAGCGACATACATCCAAAAGTCTCGAAAAATCAATACTATGGGATTTTGGATGATATACTTGAGTGTGACTTTAAGTCCTTCAGATTAATTATGTTCGTTGTCCTATGGTACAAGCTACGATTGAATGAAAATGATCCTAAGATAACTATTATTGAACATGATAATGGATTTACCATGGTTAATACAAGGTTGATCGAGCGAGCTGGAAATGAGCCCTATGTTCTTCCAAAACAATGTGAGCAAGTATTTTACTCAGAGGTTCCAGGTAAACTGGGTTGGTCATTTGTTGTTAGACATCATCCAAGAGGAAGGATGGTAAAGTATAATGTGGTGGAAGAAGAAGCTATTGAAGAACTAGAAGATGATGTAGATGATGATCAGGATCAACAGTTAGTTGATGATGTCCCTGACAAAGATGTCGAAGAAGAGGAACTAGATTATGATGATGTAGGAGTTAATGTTCATGAAGATGATATTCGTGTGGATGATGACATTATCAAAACTAATATTGATGACGATGATGATGATATGACCAATCCTTAAATTGTTGAATCTCGATCAGATGATAGAGACAAAAAGTTGGATGAAGAAGAAGATCAATGACATTGAAATGTATAAGTTATGCGATTATATTATCTATTTGATATTAATTTCTTGATAGAATTATATTTGACTTATGTGGTTACATAATTAATTTGTGATGTTTTTAATTTTTATGCCATTACATAATTAATTTAATGATGTACTTTTTAATGTTTGAAAGGTCAAAAAATTAAAACATTTCAATAGTGATGTTAACAACCTTGAAATTAGTGTGTTTTATGTTTTATGTGATCATAAAAGATTAAAAATTTTGTTGTAGAGATGGTTGTTCATTGGTTGATGTGTAAAGGCCTTTAAAAGGCATAAAGTGATCATTGTAATGGTTGTTTATGGTTAAGGATTTAAAATACAAGCTCTTGACATTCAAAAATCTATGTTTTTCTTCAAAAAAATTGTCTTTTTCCTGTTATGCAGCACTATATGGTCACATGCAGCCATATTTTGATGTGAAATCAATTCTAGGTCATGAAGATATGTGTTAGCTCTGATTTGAATCTGATTTCAAGGCTCAAAGCATTGATTTGAGTTAGAAAGCTTCATTTCTTTGCATACAGCCTGGTTACCCTATTTTTGAGGATTTTGTAGTCCAAACATGATATAAAGGGGCTCTTACACTTTTTGTGATTACAGTAGCTTGTGTAAGAGGCCCCATGGATACTGTTGTAATTGTAGGATGCATGAATAGAGCGTAGGATGAGAAATAAAGAAGGTATAGCTACTGTCCTCAAGAGTTTTGTGAAGAATAGCATGTGAAATGAGAGGTTCAAGCCTAGGTTTCAACAAAACATGTATGGGAGATATGATTTTATGAATTTTTATCCATGTGCAGACCTAATGGGTTGTTTCGAACACTGAATATAAATGATATACATACACACACACACACACACAGATATATATATATATATATATATATATATATATATATATATATATATATATATATATATATATATATATATATATATGTATGTATGTATGTATGTATGTATGTATGTATGTATGTATGTATGTATGTATGATGTATGTATATGTATTTTAAATGTAAATGTAAATGCAATTCTTGGATGCTCTCCTAGAACAATAAATGCAACATATCATTAAAGAAATCTATATCTATGTATATAAATGTGTATTTCTAAATGCAAGTGTAAATGCAAAGAGCATATGGTTTTGTAGTGTTATAGATACAACATATCTATAAATTAATGTAATTGAAATTCTAAAGTCTTCAACACATATAATATGAAATCAATCAAACTATTAAACTACATGAGAAATAAATGAAAAAAGTAAATGCATATGTATGTTTATTTGTAAATGTAAGTGTAAAATAAATAAGAATAATGAAAATTATAAAAGAATACAAGGAAAGGTTTAGAGTTTAGAGTGGGAAAGAGATAGAGGGTATAGGGTTTAAGGGTTTAGAGTTTAAGGGTTAATGGTTTAGGGTTTAGGATTAAAGGTAGAGGGTGTTGGTTTTTTTTTACACTGTAACTAGGTTAGTCTTCTAATCTACCTATGGGATTGCCAATTCCAATCAAGGGTAGCTCGAAGGACCTGGACCAACTAACGAGGACTTTAAAAAGCCTCCTACACTTTGGGCTCTACAAGACCCAGGAGGGTGATCCCTTAATGTGTTTACAACCTCTGCACCAATATTATAAACAACATTAATGCATAACAGATAATCCCATTGAATAGCTTAACACAATAGGATAATATCGAATAAAATTGGTTGTTCACCAATAATATCAACTATGTGGATCATGAGATAACTACAACACAATCCATAGTAAAATATAGTCATTAATTTGCAATTTGTAGCAAGCTCTAGGAAAAGACAAACAATTATTGAACTACACAAATAATTACAACTTAGATCAGTGCCATATATCCATTGCAAGAGTCAAATTCATAAGCATCTAAAGGTTTATGACAGACTTAATAAATAACATATAAGATCCCTAACAATATTGCATTACAATTTCATCAGTATGCATTCTCACCCAATACTACTTATCAAATCCTTATATAGAACATATCTGCCTATAATTCCATTCAAGCATTTTAATTAATTCATTGAATTAAAGCTAAAATAAGGATTATACACACCACAACAGTGAGATGAATGAAACAACCCTTAGTCATCTTATTCAAAATTCAGATATGCATGTACAGTGGAAAGACATGAGTTTGAATTTATCATTTCAACTCAAATGCTAGTACTATTATACAACATTAGATCCCCATGAATTCAAAACTGATTACATAATAACTTAGAATCTAAATTGTATTTCTCTCTAAAATCATTGGACTTTACAATTTTCTCTACAACTTCACCTAGACTCAACCAAAAATTATCTAACTTGTTAACCCGTACTTCTGGCCTTGAAATCCTTCTTATAAAAAATGGAGCAAACAAGCATCAGGCCAAAAAGTACACATGTCACCAGCCAAATGAAGCATCTGGTGATATTCCAAAAATCGTTACAATAGCCATCACCCTGGAAAATATTCCCGTTCATCATGTCATTTGAGGAAAATTGAGGCAACAAAAAAAAACCACAAGAAACCCACACCGAGACCACCATCAAAGCAAAACAGAAGGCTGTTGTAAGTGCAACATCTGATTTACCACCCATTAGTAATTCATTCTTTTATTCCTCCTCAGTCAAATATTTATTTACCCACCCCTGATATTCTTCATCAGTCGGCCAATCAAAATTAATTACCTCATTCACCTTGGCATTATAAGGTGTGTATTTTACTACTACCTAATTTGCATCTCTTTCAAAAGATTCTTGTTGTCACCAACAAATGCACCCTATGCAAAGTTGTAGGAACTAAGCTTTCTGGTGAAACATGGGATCATTTCAAGGCTGTGGGTCACCTGAAGTTGAAATGAACCTTCGGAGAAGGCCAGCTTCCTTTAGGTATCACCTAAACTAGCAATTCTATGAAGGTAAAAGGAGAAGGAATGCATACAAATAGTGAAAGTGAACTGAACTATTTCTATGGTGATACACCGAGTTAATAAAAAATCATGAAATGGACATAGGAAGAACATACACTGGAAAGCAAAAGACAACATTTTCACTTACTTAACATAACCCCCTTAAACTCATGCACTATTCTTAACAGGCTTGCTCTACATGCATATCTCAGGAAGGAAAGATGAATTTCACCAACATGAGGTAATATTAGCATAAGTCTTGCCGATCCATCAGAGTCTCAATGAATAAAGCGGCATCAGCAAAATAGGATTTCATCGCCAAAAGGTCTTGGTGATCAAAAATTGTCTCACCGATAGAAAGGGGACCCCACCCAAAGATGTGGAGCTCAGCAAAAGATATTTCCTTCGGCATAAGGTCTTGCCAAAGGATGAAGGTCACACCGAAGAAAACAAAGGAGGCTAGCCGAGGGGTTGTATTCGACATAATGTCTTGCCATCGGGATGAGGTCTGGCTGACAAGGGTATGTCTCAGCGAATGACCGGTGGACTTCGCCATAATGTCTTCCTAGCTGATGGGAGTCTTGTCGAATGGAATATTGGAGCCCAAGACAAAGCGATGGTTTCACTAGAAGGTCTCAGCGAACCAGTGGGGTCTTGCCGATAAAGGAAGCCTCGGTATAACGTTCCAAGTCAGGGGAAGGTTTCCCCGACTCGGTGTTGTCTTGCCGACAAGAGAGCAGCTCGATGGAATGAAGAGACCTCGGTGTGAGGTCTGGGCGAAGTCAGGATGTCTCGCTAAAGGAAACCAGCATCACTAAAGAAAAGAGAGCTTGGTGAGAGGTCTCACCGAATGCAAGAGGTCTCCCTGACATTTGACGTCGATATAGCACCCGACGCTAGGTATGAAGTCTAGCCGACAGACCGAAGTCTCAGCAAAACAAAAGGGAGCTCGGGGAGAGGGATCCAACATTGCCAAGAGGTCTTGCCAAATGCAGTGAGTCCTACTGAAACAGGGTGCCCTCGCTAAAGGGTGGGGTTTTTCGACATGATGTTTTGGCGATAGAATAATGTCTTGTCAATAGCCTCAGTGATATCGATATGGATTATAAAGCACACTATGATGTCTCACCAATCGTCATGTGTTGTGCTGATAGCTTCAAAGGGCATAATTGCATCGGTGAGACACTTTTAGTGTCTCACCGAGATGCTAATCTTTTCAAAAGAGCTTTGACTGTCCGAAGAATCCTTGTAGAGTGCACCCGACCAATTAGAGGGAGCTAAAAGCGAGCCATGGTATCTCAACCAGATGAAGAAGATCAACAGGATGAAAGGAAATGTGTGTTTGTTTTGAGCTTAGGATCATTCAAAGCACTCAACCGAAGGGGTTCAAATAGGACACGATGCCAGGAAGTAAATGCGGTGGTCTCCGGGAATGACTCTTCACCGACATGGACACGCGGGGTTCTGCATTAAATTCAATCAAAAGATCAAAGGGTAGATCTTTCAGAAGCTATTATTTTGTAAGCCCTAAGGGGCCGACACACTGGTGTATATAAGGCATTTTTTCCTTTTTTTGTAAGGAGTTCAAATTGTGCATTCAAAAGAGTTAGTGATTTTTATCAATCCTTTCTCGACTAAATGTATGTTTTGTAACTCAACTAGAATCTAGAATATAACACAGAGTTTACCTGGGAAGCTACTGTTAATGTTTGTATTACTCTCATTTCTATATTTTAGACTATGCAAGTTCTTATCTATGTTTTTTCTAAGCTAGAAACTATTGTCACCCAGAAATGCACCCTATGCAAAGTTGTAGGAACTAAGCTTTCTGGTGAAACATGGGATCATTTCAAGGTTGTGGGTCACCTGAAGTTGAAATGAACCTCCAGAGAAGGCTGACTTCCGTTAGGTATCACCTAAACTAGCAATTCTATGAAGGTAAAATGAGAAGGAATACATACAAATAGTGAAAGTAAACTGAACTATTTCTATGGTGATACACCGGGTTAATAAGAAATCATGAAATGGACACAGGAAGAACATACACTGGAAAGCAAAAGACAGTGTTTTCACTTACTTAACATAACCCCTTTAAACTCATGCACTATTCTTAGAAAGCTTGCTCTACATGCATATCTCAGGAAGGAAAGATGAATTTCACCGGCATGAGGTAATATCAGCATAAGTCTTGCCGATCCATCAGAGTCTCAATGAATAAAGTAGCATCGGCAAAACAGGATTTCATCACCAGAAGGTCTTGGTAATAAAAATTGTCTCGTCAATAGAAAGGGGACCCCACCCAAAGATGTGGAGCTCGACAAAAGATATTTCCTTCGGCATAAGGTCTTGCCGAAGGATGAAGGTCACACCGAAGAAAACAAAGGAGCCTAGCTAAGGGGTCATATTTTGCATTAATGTCTCACCGTCGGGATAAGGTCTGGCTGACAGGGGTATGTCTTGGCAAATAGGGAGAGATCTTCGGTGTAACACGAGAGGAAAAGGAATTCTATAAGTTGTCTCGACGAATGAAGATGGTCTCAATGATAGAAACAAGAATCGGTATGACCGGTGGAATTCGCCATAATGTCTTCCTGACCGATGGGAGTCTTGCTGAATGGAATCTTGGAGCCCGAGACAAAGCAATGGTTTCCCCAGAAGGTCTCAAAAACCCAGTGGGGTCTCGCCGATAAAGGAAGCCTCGGTATAATGTTCCAAGTCAGGGGAAGGTTTCCCTGACTCGGTGTTGTCTTGTCGACAAGAGAGTAGCTCAATGGAATGAAGAGACCTCGGTGTGAGGTCTGGGCGAATTCAGGATGTCTCGCCGAAGGAAAGCAGCGTCACTAAAGAAAAGAGAGCTCGGCGAGAGGTCTCGCCGAACGCAGGAGGTCTCCTTGACATTTGACATTGATATAATGCCCGACACTCGGTATGAGGTTTGGCCGACAGGCCGAAGTCTCAATGAAACAAAAGGGAGTTCGGGGAGAGGGATCCAACATTGCCAAGAGGTCTTGTCAAATGCAATGAGTCCTACCAAAACAGGGTGCCTTCACTTAAGGGTGGGGTTTTTCGACATGATGTTTTGGCGATAGAATTATGTCTTGTTGACGGCCTCAGTGATATCGATATGAATTCTAAAGCCCGCTATGATGTCTCACCAATCGTCATGTGTTGTGCCAATAGCTTCAAAGAGAATAATTGCATCAATGAGACACTTTTAGTGTCTTGTTGAGATGTTATTCTTTTCAAAAGAGCATTGACTTCCCAAAGAATCCTTGTGGAGTGCACCCGACCAATCAAAGGGAGCTAAAACCAAGTTGTGGTAGTCTCAACCAGATGAAGAAGATCAACAGGATGAAAGGAAACGTGTTTCTGTTCTAAGCTTAGGAGCATTCAAAGCGCTCAGCCAAAGGGATTCAAATAGGACACGATGCCAGGAAGTAAATGCGGTGGTTCCAGAAAGATTAGGAGGATTCTCTGGGAATGACTCCTCACCAACATGGACATGCGGGGTTTTGCATTAAATTCAATCAAAAGATCAAAGGGTAGATCTTTTAGAAGCTGATATTTTGTAGGCCCTAAGGGGTCGACACACTGGTGTATATAAGGCATTTTTTCCTTTTTTGTGAGGAGTTCGAATTGTGCATTCAAAAGAATTAGTGTTTTTTGTCAATCCTTTCTCGACTAAATGTATGTTTTGTAACTCAACTGGAATCTGGAATATAACATAGAGTTCACCTGGGAAGCTACTGTTAATGTTTGTATTACTCTCATTTCTATATTTTAGACTATGCAAGTTCTTAGTTGTGTTTTTTCTAAAATTTGTATTCATACCTAAGGTTGTGAAATTCATCTTTCCTTCCTAAGATATGCATGTAGAGCAAGCCTATTAAGAATAGTGCATGAGTGTAAGGGGGTTATGTTAAGTAAGTGAAAACGTTGTCTTTTGCTTTCCAATGTATGTTCTTCCTGTGTCCATTTCATGATTTCTTATTAACCCATTGTATCACCATAGAAATAGTTCAGTTTACCTTCACTATTTGTATGCATTCCTTCTTCTTTTACCTTCACAGAATTGCTAGTTTAGGTGATACCTAGGGGAACCCGACCTTCTCCGGAGGCTCATTTCAACTTCAAGTGACCCACAGCCTTGAAATGATCCCATGTTTCACCAGAAAGCTTAGTTCCTACAACTTTGCATAGGGTGCATTTTTGGGTGACAATAGTTTTTGGCACGCCCGGTGGGACTAAAATTAGATTGAACTGCTAGTTTAGTATGCATCCAGCTACTTCCAGACTTTATAGAATTCATTTGGCATACTTGGCGACTCCACAAAGAAGAACTCCAGAAATCAGCGCCTTCTATAGTTTATGAGAAAAGTTCAGACAAGAGGCAGCTCAGGTCCCTTCAAATGTTTGTAGCTGTCACCACCAAGAAGAAAAGGCAGAGCAACAAAAAAAAGAGGAACAACAGTTATCTATTCTAGAAGAACTCAGTCTACTCCTCCATCAGTGGGATCTCATTTTGCTATACAAGTAAATCCAATTTAGCTACCTCAAATGGCCACTCCAAGGAATCAACCCTTTGTCGCTTTCAATAGAGGCAGCCCCTTAAATTTGGCACAGCACAACGACATCCCAATGGCAGCCTTGAAGAGTCTACCAATTTTTATAGGGGAAGACCAAACTACTTTGATTGAACACATGAGAAATGTGGCTTCATTATGCGGATTCCATCACATAACTCAAGAGGATGTTGCAGTAAGGTTGTTAGCTACTTCACTAAAAGGAAGAGTTGTGCAATGGTATATGGGCCTAGCAGTCAGTTCAATTGCAACTTGGGACGAATTTTGAGACAAGTTGCATAAACAGTTTCAAAACAGGTCTGATAACTTGACTTTATTAGAACAACTGACCACAATTAAGAGAGCCCCTCAAGAGCAGATGAACGACTTCAACTTCAGATTTCAAAGGACCTGAGATAGAATCCCTACGACGGTAAGACCACCTCCAGAGTATGCATTTTTGTACTTCTTGAGGACTCTTAACAATGATATAGCTATTATGATACAATCGATGGGAGGGGTTTCTCTACCAAATTCCTTTGAAATAGCCATTAGAGTTGAAAATAGCTTAATACAAGCTGGTAAACTTGCTCCCAGGCTGCCAATGCCTATATTTCCAGAGATACATGCAAGTATTCCCTTGCAAATACCTTCTTTTGTGACCTTGCCATCTATTTCAGCTATTGTAACATAAGAAAATATTGTCTCAAGTTCTCCAAATGAGTTGCAGGAGATCAAAAGTCTACTACAGTCTTTTGGTAATAAACTTGTTAGTTTAGAAAAGCAACAATCTTATAGTAGGCCTTATCAACCGCAGAATCCAAGTCAGCAACAAGTATATCAAGGGAATAGACAGCAGTATCAAGGTAGTTACCAAGGCACCAAACAAAATGTTGCCAAAAGGCCCTTTCAGGCTTATAATACAGCTCCAATTAGTGCTATCAAAGAGCTAGTTCCTATCCAAAACAACTTAGTAGCAGACTATGAGTGGTGCTACCCATGTAACTAGCCCCACAATCAAGCCACTTGCTCAAACAGACTGATCAACCAGGCACTTATGGTATAGAATGCTTCAAGTTCACAGCAGAGTGCGTGCAATGATGCATCTCCACCACACCAAGACCAATTTGTCAATGATGCTACCCTACTTAATTGGCAAGGTGAGGAATTTTGTGGTTTGAATGTGGACAATTATCCAGTTGTAGCTAATACGAGAGCAAAGAAAAGAGCTTTAGAGCTTGATCAAGAAGCTGATAGAGGAGGTGCAGTGGCTATAGATCCATCTACGTCTCAAGTGACTCATGTTTGGCAAAAGAATCAGAAACTCCCAGTTAAGGAGCAACCACACTTGCAAGCTAATCACACTAGCCTAAAGGTACATAATAAAGTAAACCTAGCTATACATTTTAACATTCTTGATAGTATGAAAAGGAAAAATGTAATTTTGTCTATGTGGGATTCACTAGTTATCCCTGGTCAAAAGGATATTCTATGCTCAGCCCTATCAAATCTTAAGGTGTCAGATGAGTCTGAACCCCCAATAGGTCAAGTTAGGACTGTGTTGACAAATAATACTCAGGGAAGTGATAAACAGCCCAACAAAGAGGTAGGAAAAGAAGTCAAGCCACCTCCCTTTTATGTGTTGGTGATTATTGGTGATAAGTTAGTTCATAACTGTATGGTAGACAGTGGAGCTAGTAGCTCTGTGATGCCAAAGCAGATTGCTGACAAGCTTGGTCTAAAATATCAGCCTTTAGAGAAAGGAGTAATCTAATTGGACGGTACCTCCATTAATACACTGGGCATCATTAAATATTTGAGTCTTACCCTTCATGCTTGCCCTAATTTTGTAGTTTCCCAAGATGTATGTGTCATTGACTTTCCACCTTTCTTTTCCTTATGTTTATCAAGAGATTTTACAGCCAAGATAGGTGGTTACATATCAGCTGATTGGTCACACATGTTGTTTAGAACCAGATATGGCACTAAGGTTACCATCAAATCTGAAAGGTTGGCTAAAGACCACATTGAGCCATATAATACAAGCCCTATTAATGTTGTTCCCATTACCCCAGACACAAATTGTCTTGTTTCAACTGACAGTGAGTTGGCTATAGCACAAGAGCTTCAATCAAAAGTTATTCCTAATGTACTGTTGCATGAGTGGGTAGTTGAAAATGTGTTGGACAGTCCTGAGAAGCTCATTCAAGATGTTGGTATGGGTAACTATGTCATTCTTGAGCCTGACGCAGAGATTCCATGCCTAGAGAAAAGTGAAAACCAGCTGCTACAACCACTAAGTGGACTCTGGGAGATGTTCTTCGATGGTTCCAGGAGCAGGCATGGAGCAGGAGGAGGTGCAATGTTGGTTTCTCCACAAGGGGATAGGTATTACTCTGCATTTCATTTTGCTTTTGCATGTTCTAATAACACTGCTGAGTATGAAGGCCTTCTTCAAGGTCTTGAATGGGCAAGGAAAAGAAGAATAACCCACTTGAAAGTATATGGGGATAGCGAGCTAATTGTTAATCAAGTAAGAGGTCTGAATATTGCTAAAAATGATGAACTGAAGTCTTATAGAAATAGAGTGTGGAACATGCTTGAGGATTTTGATGCCTTCAACTTAGTGTCTATTCCAAGGAATCAGAACAAGCATGTCGATAGACTTGCAGCCATTGGAGCACAGTTTGATATTCTGGGAGATATTAGAAAAGAGAAAGTACAACAGTATGTGAAGGTTGTAGTTAGGCCATCAATTCCTGATAACAACATTCACTAGCAAGTCTCCGACAGTGATGAACAGACCCTTTCTTTCTTCCTCGAAGAAGATCAACTCTCCATGATGAATCAAACAAAACTCAAGCAACAGTATGGTGATCAAGTCATACAGTTGAGGACAAATAAGTTACCCTAAGGTCTTGTTACCTTAGATTTGATTTTCAGTACTGATGATCAGCTCAAAAATGGTAAATCTGGCTTGCAAATCAAACAAGAGCATTATGAAGAACTAGAGATTTTCAAAGGTAAACTCCTTAAGATAGGAAAAATTTGTTCACATGAAGATAAATGATCTTTTTTTTCTTTATGTCAAGAATTTTATGACTTCTTTGCTTGGGAATACTTAGATTTGAAAGGGTTTGATCCCCATATTGCTCAGCACACAATTGAGTTAAAACCTAATGTTAAGCCAGTAAGGTAGAAACAAAGGCCCTTGAATCCTAAGCTTGAAACCTTAATGATTAGAGAGTTGACCAAACTAGTTGAAGGGGGTATCATCTTTCCAATTAAACACACCTCTTGGGTTTCTAATCTTGTTCCAGTTAGGAAGAAAAGTGGTGAAATAAGACTTTGTGTAGAATTTAGGGATCTTAACTAAGCATCTTTGAAAGATCATTACCCACTGCCTTCCATGGAACAAATCCTACAAGTAGTTGCCAGTTCTAAAAGATTCTCCTTGTTAGATGGCTTTTCAGGCTATAATCAAGTGCTGGTTAAAGAAGAGGATCAGTTCAAAACCGCTTTTACAACTAAGTGGGGCACCATGGCATACAAAAGGATGCCTTTTGGTTTATCCAATGCTAGTACCATGTTTCAAAGGGCCATGGACATGGCATTTCAAAGTTTGATCAACAAGATTATACTGATTTATTTAGATGACATTATAGTCTATTCAAAGAATGTTGATGAACATTTGTTACATCTTAGACAAGTTTTTGAAAAATGCAGAGTTTGGTATCTCTCTCAATCCAAAAAAGAGTATCTTTGCTATTCATGAAGGGAAATTATTGGGACACATAGTGTCAAAGCAAGGAATTACTATTGACCCTGAAAGAGTCAGAGCCATACTTGAGTTGCCATTACCAAATCATAAGAAGGGTCTGCAGAGCTTTTTGGGCCAAATCAACTTTCTGAGAAGGTTCATCCCAGATGTTGTGAACCTGTTACAGCCTTTGACAGCTATGTTAAAGAAGAATGCAATATTTAGTTGGAAAAAATATGCCAAGAATAGTTTTGAAGAAATTAAGGAGGCATTAGCATCTGCCCCAACATTGGTAAATCCATATTTCTCCAAGGATTTCTTTTTGTATGTTGTTGGCAGTGCTAGTTCAATCTCTGCTATGTTGGTATAGAAAAATAGTGACAATTTAGAATAGCCCATAGCTTTCTTTATCCAAATACTTGTTGATTACGAAGAGAGGTATTCATTTGTTGAGAAGCATGTTCTCTCCATGATCAGAAGCTTAAAGAAATTCAAGCCTCTAGTGTCAAACAATAAGATTCATATTCTGCTAGCACACCCAAGTGTGAAGGAGTTTCTATTGAACAAAGACTTGAATGACAAAAGAGCAGGATGGATCACCAAGGTCATGGAGTATGATGTAGATATTAAGATCACCAAACTGGTTAGAGGTAAAGGTCTTTGTGAGTAGCTTGCTACAGGTTCAAGTAGTAAAACTAAATTAGAAAAGGATGTTGTGCTTGCTAATACGAGCGAATTCAAAATGCTCAAGATGATGTGCCTGTGGGAACAACTAATTGGGTTCAAGGTATGACCCAATTTCTACAAACTGGTGAATGCCCATTAGGATTAAACAGAACTAAAAGAAGATACTTCAGATTGCAGTCCATACCATATGTACTATTAAACAATGTTCTTTTCAAAAAGGATCTAAATGGTGTCCTGTTAAGGTGCATTCCCAATCATTAGATTGAAAAGGTACTTCATGAGTTTCACGATGGAGCTGCAGGAGGTCACTTTTCCCCAAGAACTACTGCCTAGAAAATCATGAGAGCTAGTTACTACTGGCCTAGCTTGTTCAAAGATGCATATTCTTGGTCGAGAAAGTGTATCAAATGTGCTTTATTCATAGGAAAGGAAAAATTGCCTGCTATGCCTCTACATCCAATTCAATTAGAGCAACCCTTCATGAGATGGGGCATTGATTTCATCGAGCCAATTAACCCACCATCCAGTGCTGGTCATAAGTGGGTGTTGATTGCTACAGACTATTTCACATGATGGACAGAGGCAATAGCCTTGAAAGAAGCAAAAGAATCTTCAGTGTTGAGCTTCTATGAGGATATAGTCACTAGATTTGGAGTTCGTGACTCTATCATATCTGATAACGCCCTTGCATTTATGGGATTAAGGCTAACTTATTGGGCTGTTAAATAGGGTATTCATCTGAATACATCCTCAAATTATTACCCTCAGGGTAATGGTTTAGCTGAAAGCACAAATAAGAACCTCATCAGGATTATTAAAAGAACCATAGAAGATAATCAAAGGACCTAGCACATCAGTTTAAAGAATGCACTATGGGAAAATAGAGTGACTTCTAAGAGGTCTATTGCTAACTCACCATACTTGTTTGTCTACGGCAGAGAGGCAAGATTACCCCTATCTATGGAGTTTCCAGCTTTAGACATTATACGTCAGTTGGAGATGTTTGAAGAGCAAGACCCAATGTCTATGAGATATGCAGAGCTCATGGAACTCGAAGAGTTAAGGGACAAAGCAATGAAGGATTTGGAGTATCATCAGCTCCAAACAAAGAAATCATTTGAAAGAAGGGCTACAGAAAAAAAATTTAGGGTGGGAGATCTCGTGCTCAAATGGGACGTTTTGAATAGTAGGCCAGGCCATCACACCAAGTTTGACAACATGTGGATAGGCCCATTCCTTATCAGAGACTGTAAGGAGCATAACGCTTATCAACTGGCTACAACAGATGGGGAAGTACTTCCTATCCCAGTCAATGGGATACACCTTAAACCTTGCTTTCAAGTCTGATGGATTTCCTCTATTGTACATATTAGTTTAGGTTTATGTTTTCAATAAGTGCTTCTGCACTCTGGGTTCTTTATTTTATTTTTCTTGGGTGCTATGATGGCACAATTTTTCTCTTTCGGCTTTCCCTATTTCATTTTTTTTGGCAACCTGTTGTTTTTTGTGGATCCCAAGCAAGTTGAGGCCATGTGCAAAACTGATATTTTATTTGTTTTCTGAGCCTTCTAACGATTCTATTCCCAATGGATAAGCCTAGAGTATTGGTCTTCATGTTAAGCAGGAAAACATCCAGCAAAGGTCTCCAGAAATGTTACCTAATTTTCACCCTCAGGCTCAATCAGGCAAGGCATTTATGTTGTAGAGGTTCATAGGTGCCAAATGGGATATCTCCATTGAGGGTTACTCTATACATATGATGACATTTCACGGGGGATTCAGTTGGGAGGCCTACTCTATTGGAAACATGCCTCAATATTCTACACTCAGCCTCCATTAGAGCCAGGTCGGTATGACATCTTCACTATCTAGTCGACTAGCTGCTTGATACTTTCTGTTTTGAACAGGTTGCTGTGACCCAGTTTCTATCCTGCCGAACGAAGTTGCAGAGCCTATCACTATAACATTGAGGGTTTGGTATGACCTCTTATCGCATGAATTTCTTTGGCCGATAGGCCATTCAATCAAAAATCGGGGAGACTCATGGCGACCATGGGCTTTGGGATAACCTATAGCGCTCAGTAAGATATCCCAGCGAAGAGAACATGTCTCACTGACATCGCTTTAAGTTGAAGTCTTCGGTGTGGAAATGACCTCTCACCAAGAGGTCTTGACAACCCCGGAATGTTTTGGTGACAGTAAGGTGGTCTTGGCCAAGGAAAATAAAGTTGCCATAAAGTCTTGGAAAAAGCAAAAGGTCTCACTGAAAGAATGCCTTCGGCGTATGTAAGCAGGCTTCACTAGGAGGTCTCACTGAAGGAAAGATGCCTCGCTGACATGAGGTAATATCGGCATAAGTCCTGTTGATCAATAAGAGTATAAATGAATAAAGCAGCATCGGCAAAGAAAGATTTCATCGCCAGAAGGTCTTGGTGATCAGAAATTGTCTCACCGATAGAAAGGGGACCCCACCCAAAGATGTGGAGCTCGAAAAAAGATATTGCCTTTGGCATAAGGTCTTGCCGAAGGATGAAGGTCACACCGAAGAAAACAAAGGAGCCTAGCTGAGGGGTCGTATTCGGTATAACGTCTCACCATCGGCATGAGGTCTGGGCGACAGGGGTATGTCTCAGCGAACGGGGAGAGATCTTCGATGTAACACGAGAGGAAAAGGAATTCTATAAGGTGTCTCTGTGATTGAAGGTGGTCTCAGTGATAGAAACAGAATCGGTATGACCAGTGGAATTCGCCATAATGTCTTCCCGACCGATGGGAGTCTTGCCAAATGGAATCTTGGAACTCGAGACAAAGCGATGGTTTCGCCAAAAGGTCTCAGTGACCCAATGGGGTCTCGCCGATAAAGGAAGCCTCAGTATAACGTTCCAAGTCAGGGGAAGGTTTCCTCGACTCGGTGTTGTCTTGCCGACAAGAGAGCAACTCAGTGGAATGAAGAGACCTCGGTGTGAGGTCTAGGCGAAGTCAAGATTTCTTGCTGAAGGAAAGTAGCATTGCTAAAGAAAAGAAAGCTAAATGAGAGGTCTCACTGAACGTAGGAGGTCTCCTCGACATTTGACGTTGATATAGCACCCGACGCTCGGTATGAAGTCTGGCCAACAGGCCGAAGTCTCAACGAAACAAAAGGGAGCTCAGGGAGAGGGATTGAACATCGCTAAGAGGTCTTGCCAAATGCAGTGAGTCCTGCCAAAATAGGGTGCCTTCACTAAAGGGTGGGGTTTTTCGACATGATGTTTTGGTGATAGAATTATGTCTTGTCGATGGCCTCAGTGATATCGATATGAATTCTAAATCCCGCTATGATGTCTCACCAATTGTCATGTGCTGTGTTGATAGCTTCAAAGGGCATAATCGCATTGGTGAGACACTTTTAGTGTCTCACCGAGATGCGATTCTTTTCAAAAGAGCTTTGACTACCCGAAGAATCCTTATAGAGTGCACCCGACCAATCAGAGGGAGCTAAAAGCGAGCCATGGCAGTCTCAACCAGATGAAGAAGATCAACAGGATGAAAGGTAACGTGTGTCTGTTCTAAGCTCAGGAGTATTCAAAGCACTCAGCCGAAGGGATTCAAATAGAACACGATGCCAGGAAGTAAATGCGGTGGTTACAGAAAGATCAAGAGGCTTCTCTGGGAATGACTCTTCACCGACATGGACACGTGGGGTTCTGCATTAAATTCAATCAAAAGATCAAAGGGCAGATCTTTTAGAAGCTGATATTTTGTAGGCCCTAAGGGGCCGAACCACTGGTGTATATAAGGCATTTTTCCCTTTTTTGTAAGGAGTTCGGATTGTGCATTCAAAAGAGTTAGTGATTTTTATCAATCCTTTCTCGACTAAATGTATGTTTTGTAACTCAACAGGAATCTAGAATATAACATAGAGTTTACTTGGGAAGCTACTATTAATGTTTGTATTACTCTCATTTTTGTATTTTAGACTATGCAAGTTCTTAGTTGTGTTTTTTCTAAAATTTGTATTCATACCTAAGGTTGTGAAATTCATCTTTCCTTCCTAAGATATGCATGTAGAGCAAGCCTGTTAAGAATAGTGCATGAGTGTAAGGGGGTTATGTTAAGTAAGTGAAAATGTTGTCTTTTGCTTTCCAGTGTATGTTCTTCCTGTGTCCATTTCATGATTTCTTATTAACCCAGTGTATCACCATAGAAATAGTTCAGTTTACTTTCACTATTTGTATGCATTCCTTCTCCTTTTACCTTCACAGAATTGCTAGTTTAGGTGATACCTAAAGGAATTCATCCTTCTCCAGAGGTTCATTTCAACTTCAGGTGACCCACAGCCTTGAAATGATCCCATGTTTCACCAGAAAGCTTAGTTCCTACAAATTCGCATAGGGTGCATTTCTAGGTGACAACAATTCCAAAAATGAGTTGGTACTAATGATTTTATCCATACAGTTACTGACAAGTTATAATCTGAGTCATAACAAATTAATGTAATTTGATCATTGATGACCTCACCTGCTTGAGCCTTCCACTACTGGAACGACCTGATTTTCCCCTGCTCATCAATTATATCAGGTAACAATGTGTTACCCCAATCATGTAAATTCTTCACCAACTCCCTAATCTTCCTACTCAAGTCATCTAGTAAGGTCTAAAAACCTTGCAATTATTTTGCTAACACTTGAGTAGGCTTTAATGATTGGGGCCTATTGTTTGTATCAAACTTTGACGCCTTATATATGACATCCAGAACACTGGCCCTAGGGATCCAATTTTCAATCAATGGTATCACTACCTCCTGATCCCTATCAATATTCTTTATTGCATCTAATAGAAAAGAATATAAAGAATGTATAGATAGAAATTTATTATCAACCTTTTCATTCAAATTCCTTAAAATGGTAGTAACAATCTCTTTTTTCTTTGAAAGAGTTCCCTCGTCACTTACCCTCAAAGATGCCTATAACTCATCAATTCTTTGCAAGAGTTGCTTCTTTGTATGATTGACAGAGCATTCTATTTCTTCATCATTTTCCTCTAAAGAAGGGGTGAAGGCAGGATTCTAACTGGGAGACCTTGGTGTGGAAACAATTGGAGAAGCAAGAGGCACTGACCCTACTGTGGAAGGTAATGTACTAGTCCCTAGAGCACTTTATGTCTCCCCAATATGTCTATACCTGAAGCTTTCCACCTTAGTTTGCAACTCAACATTCCTTTGTTGCATCTTGATGTATTCTTCAATCAAAAGGTTATACTTCTCCATTAGGCTTTTCTTTTCAGCTTCCTCCCTTTTAGCAATATTTTGGGCCAATTTGGCCACATTCACAGTTACACTAGTGGCCTCGGTGGTTGAGGCCTCTGAAGCTCTCTTTATTATTAATCCCCCTCTGAAATTTGGATTAATCTCTGTAATATTTGGCTTTCTCCCTTGTGGGGCCAATGCCCAAATTTTCAAAGTTTCATACTCTTCACTGAAAGCATAATCTTGAAGTGTTGCCTTGAATTCTTCTTCAGATTCTTGCAAGGGATGCTTGGAATTCATAATAGCATTAAAGGCCATTGCATCTGCAATGTCCCATTCAGGTAGAATCAATACACCAGCCTGACTCACCAATTTTTGGCCTTCCTCAGGAGTGATGTTATTAAATTCTTCCATTAATTCAACTTTCACTTCCTCATCATTCTCCCGGTATGACCTATCAGGTCTTAGTTATCTTCTCTTCTTACATTTATTTTGATATTCTTCAAATTTCATCCTCCATACCAATTGCAAGAATACAGGACTCTTTACAAATGCATTTTCATCTAGAAACTCTTTACATGCTTCCATTCTTGCATCTTGTACACTTTTTCCTTTCATCTTTAAATCAGATAAAACCAATTCAGCTGGCCTAGGAGGGGAAGGCATACCAACCTACATGTCTTGATTAGTAACAATAATTTCATCCATAAAACTCTCCTGTGGTTGATTAGTTCTTTTCCTTTTAGGGCTTGGCTCAGATGGTGGTGATGGGAGACTATCTTCTGATGATGACTCTAAAACAATGATCTTAATTGCCCCAAGCACTTTGAATTTTGGACCTGGTTGTGAGGGAAACTTCATAATTTGTTTCTCCTTTCTATCCATTTCTTCCTCATCACTGTTGCTATCCTTTTTTCTCCTATAAATGGGCCACTTTTCTATAGGCTGGTATGTTGGCCTTGTTTCAAATGGTTTGGCACCTTGTTCTTATACACCCAGACTCAGCTCTAAGTTTACTTTTTTGGTTCTCAAAATTCCCATAATCTCTTTGAAGTTCTCCATCAGAAAATCAATTTTCTTATGGTGGGAACTAAACTCCAAT
>VDFB02195781.1:0-29495 GCA_007258455.2 Sequoia sempervirens | reverse complement strand
GAAGTTGGCGCACTTTCTAGAAGATATAATTGCAAATGTTCTTTTGAATTTTGAACTTCAAATTATATTTTTTTGGCACCAAACCACATAGACTCAAATTTGAATGTTGTTTTGGCTCCAAACTAAAGAGGAGCTCTATTTATGGGCTGGTTTCTAATTTTTGGGTAACTTTTTGGGGACAAGCTCGCATATTGCGAAAGGGTTATTCTGTAGCTGTCTGTAACTTGCATGTGTTGTAGAACTTTGGGATTTGAGATCCTCTGCATGTAAGAAGCTCCATTTTTCTGAATAATAAAATTGTTCTCTTGTTTGTGGGTTATTTTCTAAGTCTCGTCACTTATCACTCTCAAGCTAAAGAATCGATTCAGAAAAATAAAAGAAAGGTGGTAGATTCAAAATCAGTGACTCTATGTAAAAACTCATCCAACCGCCTTCTCTTCATGATAGCAGGGTTATTTACTCAGAAAATCAAGGTTAATGGCTTCACAAATCAACTCCTTTCAGCAAACTTTACAATTGACTCTTTCTCATATTTTACTTTTGCCTTATATGCTAGAGAAGAAATACAAAATAGACTTCTAATGGTATGTGCAAAGTTCATATTTTGGCACCACATAAACCGACACACCCCTATTCATATGTTTGTTGTTTGAAATACCAATTCAAATTCATTCACACGTTATATATTCCACTTTACTTTCATAGTTTTGACTAAGTCTTGCAATTCATAAACTCGGTTTACTTTATACACTTTATCATAGCACTACCTTTGGCATGCTTAAGCAGCATTTAAATTCTTTATGCAATGTCATTTATAAACACGCTAACTTATATTCACAACACTATATGTTATATCATATATATGCACTCAACACTGTGTGCTAAATAAATATTTCCAACGTTATTCAAAATTATATATATATATATATATATCAGCGTATATGATTATAAAATGTTTTATTCGATATTTGAATACATTTGCACATATTTACAAATATTCCACATAATAACAATGCATACATACATATATATATATGTACATATGCATACATATATATACATACATACATACATATATATATATATCATTGATTCAACATTTAAACACATATTCTTAATCCCATCGATCGATATATATACACGAAGTGTATATATACATACATGTACATATATATATATATTGTCCAATCGATATTTCCATGCATATGGGTAATATGTCCATGAGCATGTGTAGATACGTCTATCTACGTATACTCATGCACATATTTACTCATGTGTATAATTTTATCGTAGACATGTACATATATACATATATATTTTATGTATATATCTCATCGATTAAATATACACATAAGGAAGAACTCACACATGACAAAGAGACTCAATCACATAACTCAAATTAAGAACATTCATAGACAAGATCATTTAACATCTTCTAAATCACACACAAACAAGACTTTAAAGGTAACTTTACCATTTCCCAAGCTATTGACTCGACTTCACTAAACTAGAGGCGATTGTGTGAAATCTTAGTTAGGCTCATTAAGGGTTACCAGACCAAGTTCTTTTCCTAAGTGATACTTCCCCTCTCTTCTGGAGGCATGAATTTGTTCCTGCATCTAGCTTAGTATATTGCAACGCTAGTAAGCCGATAACAATACAATCATTTACATCATTTATTTCATAGTCAGAATCATTATAAAACATCAAACTAAATCAATCATTCATTCATCATACTTCCAAGATACATAAAGCATAAATATATACATTTAAAGCATTTCAACCCTACTATGTAAAAGTAAATGGGTAATAACACAACGGGGTGTAACAAAAGAATTCAAACTCCTAACATAATAATGGTGCACAATATATAAACTCTTATACGAGAATAAGAACCATAGGAAATTCTTTCAATTTCTATGCATCCATGAAGTTTGCATAAATTTTCAAGATATATGAAGATGCAGAAGCATCATAGAATGAAGTGTGATTAGTGAAGGAAAAAGCTAACCTGAAAATAATGGTGTAGCCATAGAATTCAATCCAATTCTAAGTATGGTGCTACCATATAATATTATTGTGGAATACATAATAGATATTGTACAAGCATAATGTAGAGAACTGTGATAGTATAAAATAGTTTGAAATCCTTCAAATTGAGTGAAATTATGATAAAATGATGTGGATTCCTTCTAAGATCCAGCACAACCATCAAAGGAATTTGATAGCTTCTGATAGAGAATCCAACATCCACCTTATAAAACATCAATTTAAAGGAGGAATCAATGTTCAGTGCACTCTAGAGAAGTTTTCAAATGTAATTATATTTAGAAGTTTCACCATTGGCTAATATGGCATTGATGTGGAAAGTGGACCCACCCAAAGGACGGTCTTCAAAACCATAAGATTTCACTTTCTATCCAACAAATCATACACCTTCCTCATGTTATTAGTTGTACTCTTCATCAAATGGTGCATTATTGGCTCCTTTAATCCTATATGGTATGTGTGGGGTCATCCAAGAGAAATATTTAATTTATATATGAATTTATGATTCCTAGATTAGTCTTTTTAAATTATATAAATATAGACTCATTTAAAAGGATAAATTTGGTGAGAAGGAGGTGGGCTCATGGTTTTTGAGTGAGAATATTTTTTATTTTAAATCATATATATTTTTAAAGATCATATGGAGAAATGAAGCAAAGCTATATTATGTGTAATGATAAAACAAAAGATATCGATCATGAGTCATTCAATAAAGATAATTCTTTATTTAAAATGAGAATAGTTAAAACTACATCATAAAACAAAAACTATGGCATGAGTTATGAAAAAGGAAACTAAAGAGCATAGGAAGTAGAAAAGAATAATGAACTCGGAGATGTGGCTTCCATCTAGTAGAGAATGGAATTTTTTCACCATTTTTCCCTTTTATCTTTCTAATTTTTCCTCTTCTCTAAATTTTGTTATTGTCTTCTAATTTTTTATAAAAGGATGTAATTTTCATTGAAAAGGGGATTTATTTTCTTGGAAATGCTCTATCACTTTTGCACTCAAGCATTTGAAGGAAAATTATTATGTAATTATTATGATAATGAAAGAATAATATTATAATTATGCTCATAACCTTTTACATTTATTGTGTTAAGTTATTTTTGTAGAGGAAGAATTTTTTGTTTTAACCATGTTTCACTCCTTTGCCATTGAACTTGTTCTCACCTATTATTTTGCATGTGTAATCTTAATTTATAAATATGGAACTATCTAATCTCATGTATATTTATGATTATGTAGATTTTTCTTTTCATTTCTACATTCTTATTTTATTTGTTTCAATATTACAAATCCTATGTAAAGTAATTAATATGCAAGTGAATGTTTTATAATTGGTATATTGTCATTTTATTTAGGATTTAATTTCTTGTTTTTCTTCTTCTCTTCCTCTTATAAAGATGAAATAATTCTTTAAAATCATATGCAAAGTTAGCTTCTAAAATATTGGATTTTATCTCACAAACCATGTCCTATATTTATGAGATTCCCCATGTTGATCTATAGGTTTCTATACGGGTGCAAGTTTCAGGTGTAGATTTGAACATCCATAGTAGTTCTTATGCATTGCATATGGTTTTTTCTTTAGTTGTAGTGCACTCACTAATGATAATTTTAGACATGACGATTGAAGGGCCTATCTTATATTTACAAATTTTAACATTAGAGAAGTTCAATATATAGATATGAATAAGTATTTCTTCCCTAATGTATCCCCTTATAGAATCAATGGCTCTACATTTTCAAGATGACTACAATGAAAATGTGAGAACTAAAATGTCAAAGACCTAGCTACATGTGTCTAGTCATAGGTGGAATGAGAATGATCCATTATTTTTTTATACTAATTATTTATTTATCTAAGAATTAGAAGACAAAATTTTGTACATAATCAAGGCTATGGAGCAATGGTAATTGAGATATATGTATGTCCCCTAGGTACCTGAATATGATATTTTTATCTAGAAGAGAATGATAAAAAGGAATGGGTCATGTAAACAACATGAAGAATATGTTATCTTTCATTTGTTGATATTATGTGAATATAGAACTAATTACAAAGGTAATTGTAAGAAAGCACATTCTTACAATCAAGCTAGAAGAAAGAATTAACTTGATTTTCCAAAACGCCTTGGAGCACCACCAAACTAGATTTAATATTGTGATTAGTCTTACTAGTTAGGAGACTATATTAGATAAATGTATCTATCTATTTCATTATTTCAATCATAGGATCATATGTCCATTGCATTTACTTTATTGATGTTTAAGAATCCTACATACTTATAGACGTGTGATTTATGCTTAGAGATTCACATGCACCTCAAAGTTGGGGAGACTTTTAATGGTGAAAAAAGGACCATTAATGCATTTCCCATTCAGTTTTGTGTCTAATTCAGGATAATATATTAATGCATTTATATTATTATCAATTGTACATTCTCTTATGTACAACTGGGCTTATGTACAACTGGGTTGATGTACCTATCCTTGCTTGAACCTAGTTATATGAATGCAATCCTAATTCAGTTAGCTTGTCTATTTGATTATTATAATTAATTGAATCTTGATCCATAATCCAATATCATTAGACACAAATGTAACATAATTGTCTAACCCCATGTTGAAATTCCATCCACATAGTTGTGATCTTGATCTACTTGAATACAAAAAGCAAAAGCAAAAATTTAGCCAACTGATCACATGTTACACTTTTTATTACATTGACTATACACAAACATTGATAAGTTAATGTTATAATTATACATAAAAAAGGCATTCATTCCATTTAATTCTAAGAAAGATACCCTAATCATCCAATCAATAAAGATCATTCACTTAATTTTGCTTAGCATTGATTCATCATACGAAAACAATCATTTGCATCTGCAATGAAATCAAGTAAAAAATCTAAACATATCTAAACACACTCATCCTAATACAAATGAATACTATATCCGTAGCAAGTGATTGCCATATCTAATACAAATGAATACTATATCCGTAGCAACTGATTGCCATAACCACCATTAATCTCTGTAAGGAAGCTCAGCGATAATTCCATGCCCTTCGTTTTCTTAAAATGGAGAAAGTATCCTTTCGATCTTGTGACTTAGAGGTTACAGGTACACTTGCCATATAAACAGGGTAACCTGAGGATAGCAGAAAACACGTAGCTCTCAGTAAGAGAACTCCTCTAGAGGAAAGGAACAGTCCGCCCATTTCATTCCTGTTACATTTTCTTCAGATTGCCCAAATTCAAAAACAATTTCATAACCTAGAATTAGTATAGTCAGAACACTGAGAACAAGATAATAGCCATGAATCCACCACTCCCCTCTTCTGTAGGCCTTCACTATGTCCCTTTCAACGAGCATTACCAAAGCAGACATGCCCACTAACCTCTTCCAGTCTGACTGACTGTTCTCCATTTGCTTCCCAACCCTCATCACAGGTAGAAGCCGAAATTACTTGATCTTGATAGCAGATAATGGATGTGTATGCTTACCTAGAAAATTTAATGTTTATAGAAACACTAGCAAAAGATCTTACAATAAAGTTATTCCATAGATAAATTCAGGAATCAATCCAAAAGGAGACGTGATGTTTGATACTGTTCTTGTGATTTACTGGAAGTAAAGAGATGGACCATCGTAGGTTTATCTCCAAGAAATGCTTTTACCATTCTTGAAATAACTCCCACTAGCGATGGCTTTATAATTCTTTAGTTTGTTGCAGGATTCTTCTGTCAAAGCTCATTCATGTTCTGCAAAAGACAGCACCATGTGAACAACCAGCTAAAGTAAAATATTCTTCGACAAGAATAAAGTAGCAACCTGTGAAAGTATGGGTGGATTTATACATTGAGTTTTACATTTGTCACTGGTCGTACAATTTAAACTTTAGCATATAAAATAAATTAAAAATAATGTAAGGTATATGTTACAATATTTGGGGGATTCATCCAATAATTTTATTAGTTAATGTTTTTCATTACAACATTTTAAATAATATTTTGTTTTAGTTTTGATATCTATAATTTTTATTTTTATAATAATATAACATTTCTATGGGTTATTCAAATTTAAAGAACAACGGAAGAGAAAGGTGTTGCAGAAAGATGTTTCTCTGGCAGGTGTTCTGCAACTCGAGCTAGGGCATTCGCGCCCTAGCTCTGTCTGATCTTTTCCGTGCTTACGAAGAGGGGTGTTTGGTGTCTGTAGGGGTAAGGTTTGGGGCCGGTTCTTTCTGTTGTGTCTTGGTCTTGGCCGAGTCTCCTTTGTGCAAGCTTCTGGTTCTCACGCGGGTCTCTGCACTTTCTTCCTGCGAAGTCCTCCATTTTGTCTTGTGTGGGAAGCTTTTTCCATTGGTGTTTCCTGTGGATTTCGCTTGTGGTCTGTGGTGGGTGGGGGGTGAAGTTTTAAACTCTTGTTTTTTGGCTGATATTGCTTGAGGCTTTGCATGCCCGCAGCCTTTGCCTCTTCTCTTTTGTGTGGGTTGGGAGGAGTGAAGGTGTGGGGTTTGGTGTTGGGAGGGGCTAAGAAGAAGGGTGTGGCGAGGTTTTCCTCACCCCTTTTTTGGGGTCTCTATTTTTTCTTGGCATGATGGCCTGCTCAAAGGGGGAGACGTCAGTGAGGAGCCCTCACTTAGACTTTCGGGCAGCAATAGGTTCAAAATTTTCTAGTCAAGGGATGAAGACCCTCGATAACAATTTGTTTGCTCCAAACACAGGGATTGATGATTTGGGGTTATCTAATGGCTCACAGATTACGAAGATCAATGGCTGTCTCGAGAGGTGCAAGGAGAGGCCAAAACTGGTTGTTCCGACTGAGATGATTGCTGAAGATGTGGAGTATTATTCAAATCACTCCTTATATTGTAATTTTTTGGGGATGAGGGTTTCCTTGCAATTTTTGGAGGTTTGGGCCCAGAGGACTTGGGAGCCGGAGGGGGAAATGGAGATAATGCTGCTGGCGAACAATTATTTCATGGTTACTTTTAATTGCATTGCTCATCGCAATAGGGTTTTTGAGGGAGGCCTTATTTCCATAATAAGGTAGGGTTGTTTATCAAGCCATGGCATGCTGGTTTCAACCCCGTAGAGGAGCTCCCAAATCGTGTCCCTGTGTGGGTTCGCTTACCGAGGTTCCCCGTGGAATGCTGTCAAGAGGATGTGCTGCACCTTTTGGCCTTGGTTCTTGGAAATCCTGTTGGGACTTCATCACAGACTTTGGGTAAAAAGGTAATGACTTTTGCACGCATTTGTGTTGAAATTGATCTAAGTAGGCCTTTGCCCAATGCAATAGATATGTGTGCAGGCTCTTATTCTTGGGTGCAGCATTTGGACTACGAAACTCTTCCTTTTCGTTGTCAGCTCTATTGTGAATATGGCCATTTGCAGCAGAGATGCCCAAGGTTCAAGCCTAGGGAGTCCCAACCCTCACAACCTACGAGCAATCTTCCTGAAATAGATAAAGGGAAGAGCATTTCTCCTGATGAGGTAGGTGCTTCTGATGGTTTTGCTCCGGTCAAGGCTCAAAATCGGAACAGGGGTCAAAAGAGGCCTTTTAAAGAGAGGCAAGATGAAGGTACCTTCCACAGATTTGAGGTTTTGGATGAGCTCAGCCAATAGGAGGTGAACTCGGGATTGATCTCCTTGGATCAAGGGCTTGTGGGCTTAGCTCAGGAGGATCTAGTTCTTGATTCTTCTATGGACCCACAAGGGGATTATTGTCAGCATTTGGAAGCTGATCAGCAGAGGGGAGTTCCTGAGGTGCAAGAACCCTTGGCCATTGTTACAACAGCAGGGGTGGATTCTTCGTCTCTTGGGTGGAACACTGGTTCTAACTCGGCTACGAAGATCAAGCCTCCCCCCAAATTGGGCATTTTGCAGAAAGATATTAAGAAGGGTGGGGCAGAGAAATTTGTTAAACCTGGCAGAAAAAAGGATGTGGAAAAGATTAAACTAGCTGGTGAGAATTTGGTGGATTCAGGGGCAGTAAAGACTCTGGATTCTATTTTTTCATGCCCCTTGAAATGATTGTTCTGTCATGGAATGTATGGGGCTTGAACAGCGGCCCTAGACAAAAAGCGGTTCATGAGTTAGTTAGAAGGCAAGGTCCTGATGTCGTCTTTTTGCAGGAAACTAAGTTATCTGTTGAGAATATGCAAGGTTTGGCACCTAAGTTGTGGAGAAATGGGGAGTGCCAGTGCATTGGAGCTCATGGAGCTTCTGGGGGTCTGGCATGTTTATGGAATCCTCGAAGAATCCAGCCTCTTTGGTGGATTTCGTCTAAATCCTCGATGTCTATGATTACTACTAGCTTTGAGACAAGGGAAGTCATTTTATTTTCTAATATCTATGCTCCTACTGATTTTCAGGGTAAACAAGGTTTGTGGTCCCATATTAGGCTGATCTGTAGCATGATGCCTTTCCATCCATGGATTTTGGCTGGAGATTTCAATGCTATTTGTGAGTTGGCTGAGAAGCGGGGTGGTACGGGAAGGTTGGAACCCTCTGCACTGCTGCTTCGAGACAATATCAATACCTTGAATCTTGTTGATATCAAACCCAACAATGGTCAGTTCACCTGGAACAATCGTAGGGTTGGTGAGTTTTGTATTGCAGAAAGGTTAGATCGGTTTCTAGTTTCTTGTTACTGGGTTGGAGGAATGTGGTCATCTTGCTCTGAGATCTTGGATTGGAGAGGATCGGACCATTGGCCTATTAAACTTGCTACTGAGTCAACTCGTGTGCCTCGTATGCCCTCTTTTAGGTTCCAACTCATGTGGTTTTGGGACCCCTCTCTGAATGACTTGGTTTCTGACTGGTGGAAGAAGGGTAGACCAGCCTATGGTACAGCAATGTATGCTTTTGCTAAGCTTCTTCAATATGTTAAATTTGAGCTCAAAAGGTGGAATCGTCAGTACTTTGGGAATGTCTTCCATGCAAAGGCGTCGGCCCAGGCTGATTTGGATGGTATCACAAGGAGGTTAAGGGAGGATGGGGTCACGGCTGAGTTGCTTCAGGACGAGGCTCGGGCAGTGAAAACGCTGGAAGAATGGGAACTGCGGGAGAAAATGTATTGGAAGTAGAAGGCTCGTATTGAGTGGCTTCAGGAAGGGGATAAAAATATAGATTTCTTCAATTCTGTGAAAGCCAGGAGCCATGGCAATTCTATCTCTAGTCTGGTGAATGACAGGGGAGACCATCTTTCCTCCTTCCCAGAAATTTCAAGGGAGGCAGTGCAGTACTTTGAATCTCTCTTTCAGGAGGACTCGCAAGGGGGGTCTCCTGAGGAAGCGCAGATTCTTTCTTGTATCCCCTCTCTCGTGTCTGGAGATATGAATCAACATCTCATGAGTGATATCTCGCTTGAAGATCTTGAAGGGATTGTTTTTAATATGAAGAAAGGGAAGGCACCTGGTCCTGATGGCTTCCCAATTGAATTTTTTCAAGAATTCTGGGATATCATCAAACTTGACCTCCTGGCTGTGGTTCATGAGTCTCAACACAATAAGCAGATGTTAAGGGCTCTAAATGCTACTTTCCTTGCTCTTATTCCCAAGAATGAGGGGGCTGATAGGTTAAGCCAATTTCGGCCCATTTCTTTATGCAATGTTATCTATAAGATTATCTCTAAACTTATTGCTGACAGGTTGAAGAAGGGGCTTGAGGATCTGATCTCCGAGGAACAAAGTGGTTTTGTGGCTGGTAGGCAAATTCTGGATGGGATTGTTATTGCAACCGAGGTCATCCACTCTATGGCCAACTCAAAAGAAAAAGCAATGTTTATCAAACTAGACATGGCTAAGGCTTATGACAGAGTTAGGTGGTCCTTCCTTCGGCGGGTTCTTGGTGCTTTTGGTTTTCCTGAAGAATGGATTCAATGGGTTTTGAGTTGTGTTACTTCAGTCTCTTTCTCTGTGCTTATCAATGGGAGTCATTCTGAGCTATTTGGGGCTTCTAGGGGGCTTTGTCAGGGCGATCCTCTTTCCCCTTACTTGTTTATTCTTTTGGCTGAAGGCTTGGGGAGATGGATTAAACGGAGTGTGGAGTCTGGTCTCATTCAAGGTTGGAGGTGGGGTGGCACCTTACCTCCGCAAACTCACTTACAATTTGTGGATGATACTGCTTTGATGGGGATGGCTACCATGCAGGAGGCCTCTAATTTACGAAGAGTCTTGGATGCTTACCTGGTTGCTTCTGGTCCGCAGATTAATGAGGGAAAATCTTCCATTTTCTTCTTCAACACTCCGGGCCCCATTCAGCAAAGGATTGCCCACACTTTGAGATTTCAGATCTGGACTCTCCCATTGACTTACCTTGGCATGCCCATCTCGGTGAGTAGACTTCCTAGGGAGTCTTGGAAAACTATTTTGGATAAATTTCGAGTGAAGGTTAATCACTGGACTCATCGTTGGTTATCCTTTCCTGGTCGTGTCCAGTTGATTAAGTCGGTGGTGCAGGCTCTGCCCATTTATAGGTGCATGCTCCAAGTTGCCCCTATGGGCTTTCTAAAGGACCTAGATTCTGTGGCGCAACAATTTTTATGGGCTGGTTGCTCGGAGTCCTCCAAATGGAGTTTGGTTAGATGGGAGGTTGTTTGTAGTCCGAAACAATATGGTGGTCTTGGCTTGAGGCAATCGGCTTTGACTAGGGAGGCCTTGGCTGCTAAACTGTATTGGCAGTGGTGTAATGAGCAAGATAAGTGTTGGGCCAAGGTTCTTTCTCAGAAGTATATCCCGGGGATCCCTCAACCCGATATTTCTAGGTACCCCCTTGTGGGGAAGGGCTCTGTGATATGGGGCACCCTCAAGAAAGGGGCTGTGCTTATTAAGGATGGTTTATTTTGGGTCTGCAAGAGGGGGACAGAGGTCCATTTCTGGTCTGACTCTTGGGATGGTTTTCCTCCCATCACCTCTCAGTTTCCCAACTTGTTGAATCTTTGCCAAAGATTTCTTGAGGCTGGTTGGTCTCGAGTGAGTGATTTTAAGTCCTTTTTCTCTTGTGTTCAAATGGAGATGGCCAAATGGAAGTCCCCAGATGAGTGGTCGGTTGTTGGTTTGCAGGAGGAGTGTGTTGTGCTGCAAAGTATCCTCTCCAGTCAAAGATGTAGTTCTCTCCGGGAAGATGACGTGCTTTCCTGGTCCCCCAATCCTTTGGGGACCTATACTGTAGCCTCCGGTTATAGTAGGTTATTGTCTAATAGGTTGGTTGGGCCTGAAATTCAGTGGTGGAAGAAGGTCTGGAACAAGCTTTCTTGGCCAAAATGTAATTGTTTCATTTGGATGCTGGCCTGGAATAAGTGTTTGACTTGGGATAACATCTGGAAGAGAGGTTTCCACGGCCCTTTTGTTTGTGTTATGTTTGGGGCTAATGAGGAGGACTCTACCCACTTGTTTTTTCGTTGCTCTTTTGCCCTCCAGCTTTGGCATTTTTGGTGGGGTGTTTGGACAACTCCTTGTATTCATGCTTCCTCCTTGATTGAGTTTTGGCAGGGGATGGGTCAGCCCCCTTCGGTGGCCTCCTTTTTGCAGGAGGTGTGGTTTGTGGGGCCTATCTTCTTATTGTGGCAGATTTGGCTGGAATGCAATCGAAGGATATTCCATGGAGAACAGAGGCTGGTGCAACAAATTTGGCAGAGATTGTTGGGCATGGTTCAAGAAACGGTGGAGGCTAGGTGTGAAGTGGACTTCCCTTTGGTGAAAAGGGATTCAGAGCTGGTGGAGAGATTGGGGATTCAGGGGTCATCTTTGGCTTTGACTAGGATTAAGAGAGGGCGGCATGAGAGGCAAAAAGTTAATAGGGATGGCAAATGGCAACTTCCCCCCTACGGTGTGTTGAAGATCAATACTAATGGATCTTCAAGGGGCAATCCAGGACCAGCTGGTATTGGGGGGATTGGTAGAGATTCTCTGGGCTCGGTGATCTTCCTCTTCTCGATCTATGAGGGGATTCAGACCATCAACCTGGTGGAAGGGCTAGCTATTCTTGCAGCCCTTGAGAGAGCTTATGCTTTGGGGTGGAGAAGGATTGTTTGTGAATCTAATTCCCAGACTTTGGTCAATTTGCTTATTGAGTAGAAAGTGGCTGGTGTCAGCTGGCAGTTGGCTAGGGTTGTGCAACAAATTCTACGGGTTAGTTCTTTGATGGAAATGGTGAATTTTGTCCATATTCCAAGGGAGTGGAATAGGGCAGCTGATTGTTTGGCGAGATGGGCTTCTGAGCATGTTGAGGGATGGAGAATTGAGGAGTGGGAGTTGGTTCCTCAGGAGCTCCATCTTGATTTAACAAATATTCTTGCTGAGGATAGGGATGGGATTGGCAACAGATGATGGCATTGGCTGTTTTATCTTTGTTTGGTTCTTTGCTCTTGTTTTTCCTTGGGACCTCAGTCCTTTGCTTCCTTTGTAATGTTGCTTTCTGATCTTCAATAAAGTTTTTACCCCCTTTTTATAAAAAAAAATATCTATAATTTTTATTGAATAAATTTTAATATGAGATTACATAAGAAAATATATTAAAAAAATGTTTATATTATAATAATATAATTTTGATAGGGGCTAGCTTGATTGGCTAAAGCATCATGTTGTTGTAGGAAAGAGGTCAAGTCTAGTCTCCCTACTATCCTCATGGTACCGAAGGCTCATTAAAGTAAAATTAAAAAACCCTCTTTGGTATTATCAAATTGTAACCCTTGCTTTATCAAAATCTAAAAAACAAGTATTTTTTATGAATAGTATCTATTTTACCATTTATAAAATAGTGTTACATGTATTTATAGAAAAAATGTTGGTAAAAATAGTCACACCCCTATAGTACATACAAAGCTATAGCCTCGACCATTAAGATATAAAAGTGTGTGAGGGGGAAGATGATAGACGAAAACAAGATCAAATTGTAATTGAAATTAGGAAATCTTATCTAATATCAAATACAGAAAATCTAAAATCCTATCCTACACACGAAATGAAACTAAGCTAATTGAACATACATTAAGAAACCTATGATTACCAAAATGAATGAAAGCAATAAACAAAGTGTTACCATCCCGTAGTGGAGTGTATTCGCTTGATGTTGGATTATTCTTGTCAACGCGAAGCCTCCAAAATTCGTGTGCAAAAGCTGGATGAATGATGTTTGGTTGATCGAAAAAGGTTGAAGCTCTATCAATGGTGATTGTGATAGCACTTCGTTGCAAAAGTATGTTGATTCTCCGATTTCTATTTGTGAGGAGAGAGGTTTGTTATATAAAAAATGAGAGTTTGAATCGACGATCAAGATCGCATTGGAGAATATCCAGATCAATGATCAAATTTTTTTGAGAGGATTTAGACATGAGAAGATTGTGCAAAGTTGATTGCATAATTTTGGTGATTGAAAAATAGATTTGGCTATTCAAGGTTTAGATTGATCAGTCAGGAATTGATTGATCAGTTAGAAATTGATTGATTTTAGTTAGGAAATAGATTGATCAGTTAGCAAAATTAGATTGCTTAGTTAGCAACCCATGATTTTCTCAATCAAAAAGTGGGTGAGGAATAAGAATTAATTGATTTAATTAATTAATTCCTTTTTGGAGTTGAACGTGCAAATCAAATTTGACTTTTGAAAATAGAGTTGCATTAGTTTGATTTGATTTTGATAATTGATTTGAATAGTTTGATTTGATTATTCAAATTTTGAGGGAAAGTGTCATAATTACATTATTATGATTTAATAATTTAATCAATTTAGGGGAATAAGATGATTTAGTGACATAATCAAATAATTGGCATTGTTTGACTAATCAGGACGAAATAAGATTAGATTAGGACCTTATTAAATAAATATAATTTATTTAATTGGTTGAAATGATGAAACGTGAATTAATCAAATAATGTTGTTTTATTCAATTAATAGTAGAACTAGGGTTTTTAAGACTTTATTAAATAAACGGTATTATTTAATTTGTCAAGAATGATGAAAAGTGAATTAATTAAATAATGTTGTATTATTCAATTAATAGAGGAAATTAGGGTTCTAGATGTCGTTTGATGTCGTTTAATGATCGTGGGATGATTTTGAGATGATTTTGACATATTTTGAGATGTTCTGAGTTGATTCCAAGATGTTTTGAGTTGATTCTAAGATGTTTCAGGTTGATTTAGAGATGTTCTGAGATGTTTTGAGTTGATTCTAAGATGTTCTGAGATGTTTTAGGTTGATTTTGAGTTGTTTTGAGACATTTTGAGTTGATTTTGAGACATTTTGGGTTGATTCTGAGTTGTTTTGAAACATTCTGAGTTGATTCTAAGATGTTTCATGTTGATTTCAAGTTGTTTCAAGAAATTTTGAGTTGATTCTGAGATGTTTCGAGACGTTTTGAGTTGATTATGAGTTGTTTCGAGACATTTCGAGTTGTGATAGGTGTTAAGTCAATTTTACATGTCTACAAAAAGTAATAAACATCAATTATTTTTGATAAAGTAGCATTTACAGGGTGTTGTACCCTTTACACAGAGAGGCCTCAGAGCTAAAAAGAAGCTAGTTCAAAATAGGACATGAACTAGAAAGAGAATCTAGGCAAAAGGGAGGCAATCCCTTACAAACAAGAGCCACTAGGGCTCAATAGAACAGGACAATACAAGGTACACACAGAATAGAACTAGGACACGAATAGTTGACAAATAGCATGTCGAACGAAAGACAAGGGTCCTAGACAAACCCAGAATCTGAGGGGACAGATCTAACTCCCAAAACCTGAGGCCACGGTTTGGGGAGTCCCTTCTTTTTTCTTTGCACAACAGACCAAGAAGGCTCGAAAATGAAGTCTGTCAAACGAGGCGAGATGAGTGGTTCTTGAACAACCACCATGGGAAAAGGGCCACCACACAATGAAGGAAGAACATCAACTGTTAAGTGACAAGAGCAAGAGTAAAAAGAGGAGGAAAAACATGGCCATCCAATTTTCCCCATACATCATTAGAGTTCAAATTTTCCACAAGAGGGTTCCATCCATGATTATCATCTTGAATATTATATTTTTTATTATCTTCATTATCCACACAAATAAATAAAATACCAAGAGTTATGCAAGAAAATTTGTTGGAGTCAAGCTAGTCTATATTCTCACCACTAGGAGGTGATGGAGAAGTAAAGTGGTGAGTAATAGGTTGTGGCTAGCCCCATTGAGCATGATCTCTTCTTAAAAAATGAGAAGCTTGAGAGTGGACATCTAAATTTCCATAGATTAAATGAATACATCCTTGACGTCACCCTCAAAATAGAGATTAACCTTGAGAGAAGGTGGGAGTAGGAGGATCCCTAACAACAACACAAGGGATATCACCTAATTCGTCTAACAAAACCTATAACTGAGCAACATCAAGTTCAAATTTATTCACTTGCACTTGAATATGCATTGACACATTAAAATATATCATAGCTTTAATGTAAAGAAAGAAAATATGAGAAATAATACAACTAGAAAAAATAGCATAATTTCTATCTTTCTAAATGCTAAAAAGAATCTCCACCTTGAAAGCATGCCAAATTTGTTTGTATCTATAGGGAATGTGAAGGAAATCCCTTAATAATAAAAACCATATGCAAAGAAAAAGAATCAAACCTAAAAGCCTTGAAAAAAATCTAAATCCAAGTTTAAGCATCCTAAGCGCTAGGATAAAAATAGAAGATATGTTTGAGAGACTCCTAATAAATATAGAATGAATATTGAAGTTTTTTAAATTTCCAAGTGAGTTAACATAAAATCAATGTGGTCTTGGAAAATAATACACCAAAAAAAGTGGGTCAATTTTGGTCTAAGCGTAGTTGATCAAATGGTGTGAAATATACACTACCAAATTTATAGCAAATATTGGGAAAAGTGTTCCAACATTGCTCCTAATGTTAGGATTACAAAAAGTGTGATTTTTGCATATAAAATAGAAAAGCTCAATTTTTGGGCTATAGAGTTAGTTTTTGACCAAAATAAATATTCACAATTGCTCAACACCTCATATGATGGTGTTTGTTGTGTAGATCTCTTCAAGTATCTCAAATTAAAACAATAAACCCAATCAGCCCACCAGATTAAAGTTTATGGCCTTTATAACTTTGCATAGAAAATGTAAAAGGTTTTGGATAGATAAAAATTTGTAAAGGTCATTTAAACATGTTGACCAACTTATGATGTATGTTTTGACACATTATAAGATATCTTTGATTGAGGGGTATTTTTGGTGCCACTTTTGAGTGATTTTAGCTCATGAATTTCTAATTGCAATTCGATGGTCTTGAGTTTGTATATATCATATATATTAGGTGTTTAAAATGGTATTTAAATGTGTAGAGTTTTATAGATACTATAAGTTATAATATTTCCTCCATATATTTAGTTATAGATACTCCTAAGAAGGATTTTTTTGCATGTGTATTTTAATCATGTTTTATTAAATAATATATCAATTGAGTTCCTTTAGAGTGTGGGAATTTTCTCTTGAAAGGGTTTTTTCCTTGTATACTTGTGTTATGGTATATATTATTTGTTTTATGTTCAAATGTTTTTTTTCTTTCTATAATTATTAAAATATTAAACTTTGCACAACATTCTCCTCAAAATATTAGTGTTGGAAATATTTCCACATATCTTGTTTCCTTGCATTTGGTATCATATATTGGTCAACTTATATTCTACATGTTAGCTAAAGGGTTTTTTGTACTAACCTAAGTGATTTGAGTAGGAACTTGCACATAAATGGTTTTGATTTTCTTACAAAAATAGATGACAAGAACATCAAGGATAGAGATGAAGTCCTTAGGCACAAAAACTAAGCTATGGAAGCTCAAGATGGAGGATGCAATCATAGACTAGGATCTATAGACTATAGCATTTAGATCTAAACCTACAACTACATCACAAGAAGACTAGGATCTAATATAAATAGAAAAATAAGGATTCTTATTATACTTATTTTTGTTAATTTAGTGTTGTGAATTGCATGAAGAGACTATTGTAGTGAATTTTTTGGAAGAATCTTAAATAAATTTATTGAGATAAATATCTAGTGAATATGATTTTCCTAAGAAATAAGCTATTTACTCTAAAAATGGAAGATGGCGGGTCTATGGCCAAACATCTAAATTCCTTCAATATGGTAGCTACCCATTTACACTCTATCGGAGTGAAAATGGAGGAGGGTCAACATATGACTATTGTGTTTGTTGCTAGATTCATGAGACCACCTTGCTATGGACACTGGGAGAACTACCACCAAGTTCAAGATTAGGAATGTAGTTTTCTCTACCAATCTTGATTTGGCCAAGGAGGTGGCCATTATTATTATATATACTTCATTATGGACTCTCCTAAGGAACTTTTTCATATCCACATGTCTCAGATTAGTATCATCGATATCCATATATGATGAGAAAATCTTGGAGGGTGGATGGTACCCTTTGTATTAATATTTCATCTTAGCACCCTCTCCTTGCATATTTCTTGCATATCCAAAATATCATCCATTAGAAGATAGAAAAGACCAATTCTACATTTAAACTAAGAGAACATCCCAATTGGATCCTAAAGTTAAAGCATTTTATGTGCTAATGAAAAGTAGGATTCTTAAATCCATAGTTAACCAAAATTATATCTTTTCGAGGATTGTTCCTCTCAGATGGTACTAATTTCTTTCTAAATGGTTGATCATTTTGACTAAAATCATCTCAAACACCAAATTTTGCAAGATATGTTACAATCATCGTGTGTTATTGAGTGTCTAAGTTTGGGGATGTCATCTACCTCTTATTAATTAAGTCATAATCATTAAGATGAACACTAGATGACCAATACCCGAAATTTACTAAAGGGAAAAGGACCATTTTCAAGAGGGTATGTGCAAGATCATTATGGAAAAAATAGGCCCTTAAGTGGCAAAAATCTTAGAAAAATCAGAGTTAGCAAACTTGACGTAAAAATTTGAATAAGTTATCTATATTATTTCAAAAATATGTAAGAATAGAATCTATATCAAATTGAATGTAGTTTCTAAACTACTAGGTTTTTTTTTAAAATCTATTTCATGAAAATTTAAAATTTTAATGCAAGAGTACTTTAAAGGAAAAAATAAGTAGGTGTCCTGGTCCACCATCCTAACCACAATAAATGATAATATTTTTATAATATTTTATATATAAGTAGAGGACTCATGTCCCAATGTGATGCATATTTTTTTAATATTTTTCCAAGTAAATAATTAATTATGATTTTTTATTACAACTTTTAAAAAATTAAAACTCATGTCCAATTACCTTAACTTGGTCAAAAATTCATGAAATTCAATTTTTATTTTTTTAATCTTATAGTATGTGAAGCATAGAATGTGATGCATGTTTTGAATTCAAAAAATGTGATATCGTTTGAAAGCTATAGATGTTTTTCAATCAGCCTATCAATCAGGAATTTAGTCATAATTCAAATAGAAAATGAATAATAATTATTTATTAAATTAAAAGTAAATCATAATTTATATTGGTGGAAAGTTGAGAATCTCCTTTAAAACCCTTTTCGTTTCATCAATTTTGGGTAAAAAAATAGTCGTCAGCCACATACCCATCATATCGCCACTTTTTGGCCCATCATGATCTTGCACATACCCAAGAATCAAAATTTAGGAGGTATCTACATCATTTTCCCTAGGTATTGGTAGAGCTCAAAAGATGTTCTCGATCATTGAGAGCCAAAGAAAATTGTCTCTTAAGACTTTTTAGGAATCATACCTCTCTCAAAGAAAGTTTTAGTTATCGGGAATCAAATATGTTGTTTATCCTTTAAGCTAAACAATTGAAATTAGTAATGAATATTCCCAACAAGTGAAACCTATAAGGATTGGGTATTTTATATTTTGACTTCACTAATCAAGGATCGGGAATCAAGGATGACTCTTCTCTATTAAAGAACATTTTGTTAATTGGTAGAGGGTATGCCTAACATCTAATTCTTGAAAGGTCCAATATGATGTTTGGGAAAAAACTTTTGGGGGCCAGAGATCAAAGAAGTACTTTATCCTTTAAGTTAACTTCCAACAATGAACAAGGCATACTCATAAAGTCCAATGATAAAAAAAAAAAGTCTTAATGACCATCAAATTAGTGAAATTGTGGTGCCATTAAGCTTTGGGAGTCATTAATGTGATTTGACCTTTTCTAAATCTTTAAAATGTGAAGTGCAAGTCATCAGGTGTCGAGGGTCGGGGATGAGATCCAACTCCTAAAACCCCTTCAAGCAAACATTAAAGGATATACCCAATTTATGATGATTAAAAGACATCCAAATTTTAAAGGTGAAGATGAGTCATCGAGTGTTGGGGTTGCTTAAATATATTTTCAAAAAAGCACAAGAAGGGAAGACCAAAACTTGATGAGGTGTGATGATGACATCACAGACAACCTTGATCAGCATGCTAGGGTGAAACAAGATTCAACAAGGGAAAAACAAAAAGGAAAGAAAAGTGAAAGGAAAACAACCACGAGAAAAGAAAACAAGGAAAATAAGAAATATTTAAGAAAAAAAGAAAATAAAACCAAAACCAACCTAAATCATAATAAAGGGAGCAACACACAACAACACACAAAAATAAAAAATACCACTGGATTAAATGGTATCTCGAGACTTACTTAAGAATTATGTAGAGGAAAAATGAGAACAACAATGTGGGCCACTAAGGAAGAGGCGTGGAAACCACTCCACAAAAAACCAAATGCACATGAAGGATGAATGAAAACACCAAAGCTAGATGAAAACACTAGAAATTTTACAAAAGTAGGTTTGTTGATGCGAGAGCCCTCAACACAAAAATTTGACTACACAAAGAACTTTAATTGTTCAACGTTCAAATTTGATACTCAAAACTATACAATTCTCCCATATAAACCAAATTAATCGATGCATTAAAGCACCATTAATATGGAGCGAGGAAATTAAATGCTCTGTCAAGCAAGAAAAATGAGATGACAAGATGTCACCACCAATGGGCATCAAGAGCCAAGGATGTCATAGAGAAAATTCCAACAAAGAAAACTCGATGACCAAAACTTCAAACCAAGAGAAAAGGGAATGAAATAGCATTGGGGATCAAGCCCAAAAAGGATGGCATACCATCACAAGAAACCTTGAAACCCCAAAAATAAAATAAAAGGAAAAGGGAAAAAAGGGGGAAGGAAAAAAATAAAGCCAACCAAACAAAGATATAAAATGAAAAGAGATAAATAAAAGAAGGGGCCCCCATTTTGTTTAAAAAATAAAAAATGGGTTGTAAGTGCAAGGCACAAAACTTGGGACTACCAACTTTCTCCCATCCAATTTTAATTGTATCCTTGAGACAAGCACATTTTTTCATCCAAACAACTTGTATAGAACTACCTCCACTGAACAATTTACACCAATCATCCCTTAATGAGGACCCGCAAGAACCTTCATACATCCTCCAAGGTCACTATCACCTGCCATGTTGGGAGATGGAATTTTTTAGTCTTCAAGTTCCATATCCCTATTGGTGTAGTCAACATCACTTTATGGGAGAAAATCATAGGAATCTATGCAATGTAGTAGAGTCTGTAGCAAGGAAAACTTTAGTGGTGAATCTTCGCCAATTGGTGAATTCTAGGAATCGACCAAGTCGAAATTGGTGAATTTCTCGCACCCAATAGGGTGTCCAAATCACCCAAATTTTATGAACTATAGGTCCAATGCATGTCCATTCACCAATGAGTTTTTTATGAGGCATATTTAAGCAAAAAATTCATCATTGTCAAACTACGCGTTTCAATTGGACCAACTAATATTTTTGCTTGGATTCCTGAAAGCAGTTAATAAAACACATACATATTCACCAATATTATTAAAACAACATTGTATCAGGACCCATTTTACCAATTAAAATTTACAAATAGTTGCTTGTGAAGACCCATTTCGCTAATTAAAATTTATAAATACTTTCTCATGAGGACCTATTTTTCCAATAACATTAAAAAATAATTACATTTGAGGACACATTTCACCTTGAAAATTGCAACGTATCGTTGTATAAGCATGCAGGATTTGCCAATTTTTTAATATACCATTTAAAAATCCCGTGGAATTCGCCAAATATGGAATCATGGATTGATATAAATACAATCAAAAGTGTCATTTATTCTTACACATTTTGTTCAATTCTACTTCTCGATTCGGAAGTCTGCAAAAGCCAAAAATGTAGACTTAAAAGGTGAGTGATCATTTCTTCTTAGTGTTATTAGTTATAATAATAAGTTTTCTTTATCTCTTTTCCATTCTTGCTTCAACAAAGTGAACCTTAGAACCAAACTCTAAAGTTTCAAATTTTTTGAAACCTCTGACCCACCGAGTAGAAAGATGACCAAGAAAGACTTGCAACTCAACAAAGTGAACCATCAACCAAGTTGGGGAATCGTGAAGTTATGAAAATTTAGAGTTCTCTGTGATAAGGTTATAAAACTATGAGGACTAGCGACTAATTTTAGGAAAATCCAAAAAAATAATATTGTATTCCATGGTATTGAATTTGATATGTTATTCTGCATCATTTTTAAAGAACAACACTTAACACACTACTTATAAATTCATATTGCATTGCCATTCACACAATCTTTGATAAATAACTGAAAGGAATATTATTAATCCATTCCTTTCAAATAGAAATAAATACAATTGAAAGTATCATTTATTCCTAAACGCATTTTGTTCAGTTTTGAGGTTCTACTTCTCGATTCAGAAGTCAGCGAAAGCCGAAAACGTAGACTTAAAGGTGAGTGATCATTTCTTCATAGTGTTATTTTATAATAATAAGTTTTCTTTATCTCCTATCCATTGTTGTTTCAATCTTAAAGATGATATTGAGTAGGGAATGGGCTCTATATTATTATTCTTTGTCCTTAAACAAGAAGACATTTTTTTGCAGTTTTTATTTGAAGTGAGAGATGAATATGTTGAGCAAATTAGAGATCAATATGTCGAGCGACTCGAGCAGCCTGGGTAAGGTTGTTTCCACTCCTTAGGGTGGTGAAGAGACTCCTACCACTCCTCAGGGTGGTAAGGCTCCTACCGCTCCTCAGGGTGGTGAAGAGACTCCTGCCACTCCTTAGGCTCCTTAGGGTGGTGAAGAGACTCCTACCACTCCTCAGGCTCCTCAGGGTGGTGAAGAGACTAGGAGGCCATCAAAACACCAAAAATTTAGATGTACCATACAGTCTTACTTTGGAATTTCCAAAGTTTTTAATCCATCGGGTCAAGATGGAGCTACATCATCAACTCTTCCACCAAATATTGGTAGCATTCACAATAACTTACCGCCGTCGGAAGGTCAAGTTGAGATTGTCATTGATTTAAATCAAAATGTATCAAATCGGGATGGCAATATTGCAGAAGATGTTCCAAGAGATACCCTAGGCCCGGTTAGCTAGAATGAGATAATTGACTTGGATGAGGATGATGATGTTGGTAGCAAGAAAAGGAAAAATAAACCAAAAAGGGGGTGTGGGTGGGAAATGACAAGGAGTTTCCAACTTGGTGTGTTGTCAAAGTACCCATTCGTGGTACTATTGGGGACTGGCAATGCAAATGATATTGGAAAGGCAACATTGACCAAATGTAAGATTTGTAGTTGGAAATGTGGAAGAGCCAAGACATTGCAGCTAAAGATTGACACTATAGAAAATAATATCGGTAATGTTTATGAAAAACAAATCATAGACAAAAAGGAAGAATCAATCGTACAATGAAAATCAAAGGAATAATTTCTTCATGTTAGGTATGCTGTGGATTATGAAGAGAATGAAAAAATAATGTCGAACATTGCTTCATGTAAAGGTACACTTGAGGCTCAATTTGGAAAAGCAATGGAAGGAGAAAATCTGTCAAAAACTGTTCAGATGAGTGTTGTTTTTCATATTTTGTCCAGAGGGCATCCTATGATAGACTACCCAGAATATTCTATTTTATTATCTTATTTGAATGTTCCTCACTATCCCTACTCACATTGGTCAGTAAACGTTGGATGGGAATGGGAAAATTGTCTTGCTATAGTGGAAAAGGAAGATTTAAAGGATAAAGTAAAAGAGTCAAATTTCATTGCATTATCTTTAGATGAAATTACTGTGGTAGACAATACTTCTTGGGTTTGTATGCATTTGTATACTGTACAACAACATGTTCGCCAAGCTCATCTTCTATGTGCTCATAAAATGAAGTATAGTTCAACATCACAAAATATATTTGAACTAGTCAAGAAATCTTTGAATGAAATTGCAGGTATGGATGAGTTGACAATTGCAAAAAAGTTGGTGTGTGTAGGAGTTGATGGAGTTGTAGTGATGCAAGGTCAAAGGACCGGTGTTTGCACAAAGTTACAAACTAATTGTGTACCATACATGCTTGGCATTCACTACATGGCCCATAGAATGAATTTAGCATTCAAATTTTTAAGCAAGTTTCCTATAGTATCAAAAGTCAAAAATCTAATCCGTGAGATCCACACGTACTTCTACCAAAGTCCTAAACATTTCACAGAATTTCAAAATTTTGTTGAGGGAATAACACTAGGAAATAAGCTTCTCAAGGATGTCAATCTACCAGATGGATCTCCCTACATGGACCAATGCAACGAGTTCTTTCAGAATATCAATCCTTGATTGGAGTGATACATGAAAATCGCAGCACAATATATAAAGCTCCTGACCTCTTACATAGGTTAAGTGATATAGAAACACTCTTGAATTTAACTAGTCTTCTCCCCATGCTGGATGTGATGAATGAGCTTGTGAAGAAAGCTTGAGATAGAACTATGTATATTAATGAATATGCCAATCTACATAAACATATATGATTGGCCCTCGATCATCTATATCTAGATCTAACACATGATGGCACAAATTATTTCATGTGGCAGAAAATTACTGATTTGAATGATCCTAATAATTATTTATAGTTTAATGCAAGCAAGAACTTATGTATCTGTGTACGTGGATATGACATACAAATGTACCAATGTACGATAGTCAAGTGCTCTAGCAGAGAAGTAGTTGTTAACGAGGAAGATTTGAAAGGCATTGTTAAATTTCTTGGTAATAATTTGAAAGAAATTACAAAATCTCTTTCCTCAAAGATTCATGAAAGATTCCCTCGACATGAAATACTTGAATCCATGAGTATTGTGTATCCTAAATTTTGGGAAAACCGAGATAACCTAAAATATTTTCATGCTCAGGTAAAAATATTGATCTAACAATTTTTGAAAATTGTAACATACAATGAGCAAAAAATCGAAGGAATTTTAGATGAAGCTAAGCTTAGAAAATAATGTAGGAGTTTTTCAATAGCTATGAAGGACTAGTATAAATCCATGGGCAAGGACAAGGCCTTTGAACTAGGATCAATAAAAAAGGTTTGGACAAACTTAGGTCAAAGTGAAATATTGTGTGGTTCGATATTAGAATATTTCAAACTTGTTGATTTATGTCAAACAATGATATTGGGGTTGGTGGAGGATGAGAGAGTTTTTCAGTACATTAGGGTTTTTGAAATCAAATTTTAAGAAACAAACTAGACAAGAATTTGGAAAATTGCTTGAGCATGAAAGTAACTACGTATAATGTCAGAAATTTTCCTTTTGAAAGGGCACTCGCAATCTAGAGGTCCACATGTGAAAGAAGAGGGACCGGGTTGTGCAACACTCCAATTCCAAAGGTTGGTATTGGTCGCACTGGTAGTGGCAATGGGACTCGAATAGATGACTTTGAAAAAAATGACACAATGAATGATGAATTTGAGACATAGGCCGAAGAAAATGAAGAGAAGACTTGGAATCAAATTCAAGATGACTCTTTTACTTTATCTGATGATGAATGTTAGTTTGAGGACCCTGATTCTATTTGGGAAATGGAAGAGAATTAGCATCTTTTAGGTATTTATATTGCACTTCATGGATCCCAGGATTAGATTCCATTGTTCCATACTGTAGTTGATGACATTTTATATTGTATTCAATGAAATTGTGAATCATTGCACTTGATGATATTTTATTTTATATTGCACTTCATGAATCATATTCCAAATTCAAACTATAGTTCATGATATTTTATGTTGTATTCCATGAAATTGTGATATTTTATATTTTACATTAGTCTGTACATAGAATTCAATGAGGTGTCAGATGATGGCACCTTTGAAAGGTTAAGGCAAGATAAGTCCATAATGTCGCGGGGTCATTGAAACTTGGAACCTTAGAACCAAAGTCTAAAGTTTCAAATTTTTCCAAACCTCCAACCCACTGACTAGAAATATGACCAAGAAAGACTTGCAACTCAACAAAGTGAACCATCAACCATGCTGGGGAATCGAGGAGTTATGAAAATTTAGAACTCCATGACAAGGTTATAAAACTCTGAGGACTAGCAACTAAGGTTAGGAAAAGCACTAAAACTGTTTGAGTGATAGTAACTACAACAATGAAACTAACCAAAAATCCATCATTCCAATTCCAATAATAGATAATCCACGACATGAATTCATATAAATTTTTAGTGGATATGCTAAGTAGTCATGGAGATTGAGTATTGATGTGTGAATTGTAATGCAATTTCACTAAGACTGTGGATGCCTGGAATTAAAATCACCTTATAGTTCATATTTTAATTGTGTTAAAAGTAAAACTTGAGCATGTGCTCAGCAATTCATCACTCAACTCAATGCTTATTAGATTAATAACATATTAACAATAGTTTTAGTAGCATATACAACAATGAACATCAACAATCATTTAAAGTGTATCTAGAAGTTGAAACCACTACCAGACTTTTTCTTCAAATAATATAATAAATAATATAGATAATTGAACATCAACACATTAATGAAGTCTAAAATTGAGCTTTTAAATTGATTATCAGATGAAAGAATACATAGAGGCATTGTCAATGCAAAATATTGCTCAAAGACAACTCTGCACAGAGCTGAGTTGGAACTTGGAAACTCATATTATCAAAAATTAAATCACTGCATCACCTTTTCTAGCAACTTCCACTCTTCAGGTGTTGGAATTGTCATTTGTTCTAACTGATGTTGTTTGACTTGAATATTTGTTAACAATTATGATTCAAATTGGAACATGTCTTGGATTCTTCAGTCAATTTTGCATTCAGGGTTAGCAATGGTTTGATGGAATTCAAATAGGTTACCACATCTGGGTTTTGAGGAAACTGGTCCAAATCAATCTTCCTTGAATCCTGCATCTTCTTTCTGAAATCATTATTTCCAAAAAATCACTCATTTGTGTCAAAAGCCTCTAGTAAACCAAGCTCTGTGAAGTTCCTTACCTTTTCATCCACCTTCTTCATCTTGTCTGCAGCCAAATGCAAATATTTCTTTGTTTCACGCATTCTCAAACACTTTTCAATGACAAATGACAACATCATTGATGTAGCAAGCCAATTAGTAATCCCTTTTGATTTCAAAAAAAATTTACTAGCTTTGTAGACTATTTGTTGAATTTGATTTGTTGATTTCTCTAATGCCAACACATTTTTGTTGTCCATTAAATATTTGTTGAGCTTATTATGATGTTGTTTGATAGAATCAATCAATTGAATCATGTCACACAAATGATCAATCCCCTGCATTATTTCATCCCAGATCTTTTGTTTCATATGCCTCATTGTTTCTCTACAAAATGCAGATAACTTATTTTGAGTGGACTTAATTTCATTTTTTGCTTCCATCAGCTCTGCCTCCAATCTTTCATTTCTTTTTCTCTCCATTTTATGTTCCCACTATGCATTTCCATTTGCAATGCTTAGTCTTAATTTTTCTGAAGTGGATTTTTCCTCATCATATTTCTTGTTGCTCTCATCTATCCTTTGCTTCAGTTCATTCACTTTGGTCTCATTCTTCTTATCCTCTTTGCTTGTTAATGTAGAGGCATATTTTTTAATTATTTTTTCTAATTCATTGCTCTTGTTATTGGCTACTTTCCTCTTTACTTTCTCATTTTCTAGGTCTGCTTGTAACTTTTCAATTTGAGTCTACAACCTTTTTTTCTCTCTATATTTCTTTAGAAATGATGTGTACACCAATTCATTGTTCTTCTTTGATACATTAATTTTGTCAGTATTTCTAAGTCCAGAAAAATTCAATTGAAAATTGTTCACCTCGAATTTAGATGGAGCCATTTGATTTGCTGGTTTGTTTTGAATTGTGGGAACATGAATTGTGTACTCCATGATTTCTTTACTTGTGTAAAATGTGGGTAATACCATGGTTGTTGTAGGCTTTGAAGTTAGAGCAAACGCACTCTCCATTAGTTGCTTCTTTACTTTTTTATTCAATTTTGATTTCTTTTTAAACTCTTCAATATAATCAAAACCCGGGGATGCAAGAACAATGGAATGCTTGAATGGCAAAGGAATAGGAGTACTAATTGGCATTGGGGGAGTTCCTGTAAATAACTCCTTTGTGGTGGATCCACTAGTAGTGTGACTTGGAGTTGGACCTATCAAAATCCTTTGCCTCTTCTGTAAGCCTTGATCACCTAGTGTTTTTGTGGTATATTGTGTTGTTGTCCTTTTGTGTGTAAGTTTTTGTTGTAGCACATGTTGACCACTACTAGTACTACTACCCATACCATTTCCACTAGAGGCAGTGCCAATTGCACTAAGCCCTCCACCATGGGCATGTCCTAGTTGTGATTATGTCTGACCATGAGGATGAGGACTTGAATTTGAAGCTCTAACAAATTGACCTGTATACCCTAGGTCTACTTTTTCACCTCCAACCCCAAGGCCAGATTTATCAATTGGTTTTCTATGCTCTACATCTGTTACCATCCAAGGGCCTTGTCTTTGGGACCCCAAAGGACCACCTTCATAACCCATTTTTTTAGCTATGGTTGTTCTTGTAGTAAATGCTTCTTGTGTGACCTCACTTAAACCAAGTTTGAAATTGACATGGCTTTCTTCTTCCCTATCATCATTAGATTCATCATCACTTTCTTCATCTTCTCGTTCATCTGAATGCTCTATATTCCATAATTTGGAAAACTCAAGATCTTCTTCATTATCTCCATACTCTGCAAGAGCTCTTGGATCACCTAACTCCTTCCTCATAGACCAAAAGGCAATAGTTTTTTATTGTGTCCAATTTTTTTTGTAAATTCCTTCTCTAGAGAATTTGGCATTTTTACTCTACTAAATTTGGTTTATGACTTTTTTCATAAAAATTGTTGTACCTCCTAATTGTCTTTCGATGCAATGCCATAATTTATGCTAACGATTGTTCAAAAGAAATACGATTCTTAGCAGCACTTTTCTCCATTGCCACTTTGACCTCATCCCAAGAATCCTTGTTTCTCGTTCATCTGAAATCTTCTCATTCATCTAAATGCTCTATATTCCATAATTTGGAAAACTCAAGATCTTCTTCATTATCTCCATACTCTGCAAGAGCTCTTGGATCACCTAGCTCCTTCCTCATAGACCAAAAGGCAATAATTTTTTATTGTGTCCAATTTTTTTTGTAAATTCCTTCTCTAGAGAATTTGGCATTTTTACTCTACTAAATTTGGTTTATGACTTTTTTCATAAAAATTGTTGTACCTCCTAATTGTCTTTCGATGCAATGCCATAATTTCTACTAACAATTGTTCAAAAGAAATACAATTCTTAGCAGCACTTTTCTCCATTGCCACTTTGACCTCATCCCAAGAATCCTTGTTTCTCAAGTTTTCAAGCAAGGGTTTACTTTGATGTTGAATTCTTCTTCCAGCATTCTTATTGGGCACAATCATTGATTTAATGGTGTCACATGGATCATACTGCCAATGACAAATAGTATCAAAGTCAAAAAAATTAAAAGATCATGTGCCACACTAAATGCTTTTCTCTCGAATGTGATCCCTCCACATGAAAAAGGTAAAGAAGGAAATAAGGTCTTCTTCCCCTGACTACTAAAGTGTCTTTCATCAGTACTCTACATCTACCTTACATATTCCAAAGAAAAAACCATTTCTATCACATGTATTAGAAGTTTGTATGGTTGTACTTCTTATCCATAAAATCTTGGCATAGTATATTCTTCCATTAAGTACCAATCAGCCAATTGTATTTCTTTTCCTAGTTGAATGTAGTTTCTACATGACATAGGCACTCTAGGAATTGGAGTATTTGTAATTGCTTTATTCAATGGAGCCAAAAATTAGTCTACAAAATGACTTTAGTTCCTTCGAGAATCATGCAACCTTATAACAGTGGTCCATTCATATACTAGAGCCATTTTCTTTTGCTCAGGATTACTATTACCATAGGGTTGAATTTGAAGCTTGTTGGTCTGAAACATTCCTCTAAATTTGAATAGAAAAAGATAGCACAAGTAGGTTGTGAACCTAAATGTATTGGT
>VDFB02195780.1:0-20047 GCA_007258455.2 Sequoia sempervirens | reverse complement strand
AAAAAATGCCATCTTGAATTAGATTCTTTTATCTAGTGCATCATATTTTTTTCTATTTTTTTTAATAAGTTTTAGTATTTTTCCTTGGCATGGTAATCAACTTAATATTTTGTGCTAATAATAATGTAATTTTAGTAAAAATAAAAATAAAAATATGTTAATAATTAAACTATTAAAATAAATATATTTTTGAAAACTACACATGAATCTAAAAAGGGGTATTTTTTATATTTTCTAAAAAATGTTATTTGCATTAGTAGGAGTTATTGAAAATTCAAGTTTTTCAATGTTTTTTTGTTTTTGGTAATTGGACTCAAAGTGGTGCTCCATATATTTTTAGCGAACAATTTTAGTTGAAAAAGTTGTGGAAGTATCTAACTTAGCTAGAATGAATCTTACTAGATCATATGTTTGACCAAAATTGATTTTTAGTTAGAAATACTTAAATTCAATTGTGTTGATAAGTTGGCTGAAAGTATAGCAAAAATTTGTGCTTTTACCCCATGGTACAAAAATATTGTATACAACATTAATGTTCTTATCTTCATGCACCTACAAATGTTGTCATACTTTAAAGCTATTAACTATCCCTCAACACTATGCTAGCTTGAGATTGTCACTATATTTATGCTTTCATAAGTATAGAAAAATAATGTAATGTGAATATGATAACTGTCAGAAAAACAACATTAATGGTTTCTTTCATTATTGTGAATACAACATGAGCTCTTTGAGGATAGGTGACAATCAGAGCTTAGGAAAGACTACAAAGTTATCATTTTGCAACAAGTAATAGAATATATTTAAGAACAACAAAGGATGGAACAAAATTCTAGAAACCCCTCAAGAAAAAATTTGTCTCTTAACACGATTTTGCAAAGACCCTATAAAATGTTGAGAATTGTCATGCGGAATAATCATTTGACACATTGAAAAGTATGATATCCAAAAAGAATTTAATGTAATGCACCCAAATGACTATATACATTTCAATAAATTTTAGATAAATCATCTTCAAATAACTTGATGGACAATCATTATCTAACTCATTCAATAGTTTCTTTTATTAGTTGATCATAGGATGACAAGCATTCATCAACAATTTTTTTGTAAATATAAAATACCTTAGAAATTTGTTGCATTTTGTCCTATTGTGTCCACAAAGTCACCAATAATTCCAGCTACAACCTTTGACACTTATTCATCCATGTCCTTTTTTTTATAAATACTTTCAAGAAATTGTAAAATGTGACTTTCATAAGGTATCATCAACTCGACCTTGCTTGAGTTTTTTAAAACCTTAAGAAATTCCTCAATATGGCTCTAGAATTCACAACTAGTTAGTGTATTCAATCATTTTGTCATTAGAACCTTTAGACCATCTAGAAATCTTGGTTTCCCCCATTGTAGAATAGGAATTACATACATCAAGTACCTCTAAAAATGTCCCCAAATAAGCCAATGCAATGTCCCAAAAAATAAAAAAGTTGGAGGCTTTACAAATTGGTGTAGTTGATTGATTGACATATATTTCAGAAGCTTTCATAATCTTTTTTTAAAACTGTGGACAACAAAAAATGTATTCATTTTTCCTTGCTTGATTTAGTGAGAAATTAGACTTAACATCACCTTGATCTAGTGTTGTGAGTTGTTTCACACATCCACATCAAGTCTTGGACCCTTGGAAATTGAATAAAATGCATATATTGTAAAGGTGTTGTAAAGAATTTTAAATAACTTTCACACTTTTCTTGACTTTTATTAAGCATTTAAGTCTAATGGTCCACCCCCCACTTTTGAATTAAATACTTAATTCAAAAGTTAGTTTTTCCCTCTTCTTCTATAAATAAATAATTATTTTAATTATTTAATTATCCCTTCCCTCCATTAAATAATTTCTTTTAATTATGTAATGTTTAACACTCCTTCTTTCCTCTATAATTAAATAATTATTTTTTATTATTTAATTATCTCATTATTTGTTCTCACCATTCTTTTTAAATAAATACAATTAATATTTTATTTATTTCTCTTTGTGTTTATTGTTGTTCATAAAGCCTAGGTCAACCAGTTTCTTAGACTTACATGCAAAAAGATCATGATTGAGTGGTTCGGCTCTAGCATCTAACCTGTGACTAAGAGGGCCATATCCCGGATAACCCATCTTCTTGACAAAAGTATATCCTCTCCCATAGGATTCTATAGAGAAATTTCTATTGTGCCTGTATATTTCTCCTCTTTGGTGTATATCCAATCTCGAATAGCTACTTCCTCTTTTTCATCTTGTATTGGTACTGAGGATTCAACAAACTTGTCAAATAGTGTCATTGCTAAAGATGATGGTTTCATCTCCTGTGAAGGCTTTCCATATGTCCTAGGGGAAACATGCATCTTTGCAAAAGAGTCGAGTTGATACCCCCCCATGCCAAGGTCTACTGACTTAAATTTGTTTTGACAGTCTGCTAAAGTTGTTTCATAATCCTCTGCTGCTCGGTTAAGAGGGACATGAACATTAGCTAAGATTGAGTTAATTGATAAGGTGTTATCCCCTGGTATGCAAATTTTTGTTCCATTGTAGGGGAACTTAACACACTGGTGGTAGGTAGATGGCACTTCCTGCATATCATGAATCCATGGTCTACCCAGTAAAATGTTGTATGCAAGGGGTCCAGTATCAACAATTTGAAACAAGATATCTTTTTCAATTGGGCCAATCCTGACAGGAAGGACAACCAACCCCTTAGAACTTCGTTCTGCCTCATCATAGGCCTTTATGGTGATCTTCTTTCTAGTGTCGATCACTTGCTCTGAATAGCCCAAAGTTTTTAACAAATTCAAAGTACAGATATTTAACCCAGCACCCCCATCAATCAACACGCACCAGACACGGGTTTTATGAATCATGACTTTAATGTGAAGGGAAAGATTGTGTGGATGGCTTAGGGATTTGTCATCATCTTCAGAGAAAGAGAGGTAATGTGGGCTAGTAATGTGATTCACCATGCCTTGGAATTGGTCTATATCAATGTTGTTGGGGACATTTGCTGTGCGCAAAGCATCCTCAAGGATCTGCTTATGTCTAGGGGACAACTCTAGAAGCTCTAAGATTGAGATCTATGCTGGAGTTTTCTGTAACTGATCTACAAGATTGTAGTTTGGTTTGAGAGCAAAGCAGCACTTTATAGTGACATTCTTGGATGCCACTTGCTTGATCGTTTGATGGACCTGGAACGAAATCTCTTTAAGAATAATTAGGGGCTTGGACTCCCTGCACGAGATTAAGGGCTTGGGAAGATAACCTAGAATGAGGGACCTCCTCAAAGACCACAACAAGTTGGTTTTCGGTGAATAGAGGAGAGTCATAACCATGTCCTTACTCATTATCATATTAACACTTGGCTCCACAACTTCAAGCATGTTTATCACATTTTTTGCCGCTGTATAGGTGTAGTTGATTGCAGCTTTGCCATTCTGTGATTTAGAGGTTTCCCCCTTGTCGTAATTAGGAAAAGGTTCCTTAAAAGCCTTATGATCAGCATTGGTATTTAGGCCATCAACTTGAAGCTTCCACTTTCTATAAAATCTTGGACGATATGTTTTAATCTCCAACAGTTTTCAACAGTATGGCTAGGGCCATTATGAAATTTACAGAATGCCTTGTCATCCCACCAATGTGGCTTAGGATCTGGAATGTGAAATTTTGCAGGATCCTGAGGATGTGCCAAGTTGTTAGCAATGAGAGTTTTGAGAATATCCTCATATGAGTCACCCAATTTGGTAAATTTCCGCTTCTGGTTTTTGGGCCTCTCCTGATATGTTGGTTTACTTTCTTGTTGTGGAGGTGCATTAAGCTTCATTGCTTGCACAACCTTAGTCAAATTAAGAACACTTTGATCTCTTGATTGGGAAGAATCCACAACTCCATCATTTACAACTTGTTTGTTTTTGTTCCAATTGTTGTTCTTCCCTTTATCCTTGTTGTTGTGTTGACCATTGTTGGTATTATTGTTATGTTTGGTCAAAATGCCTTGTTCTTTTAGAACATCCTCAATGCGGCATGCAGTTTCAATCATGGTATCAAAGGAAGTGAAGACTATCTTTATGATCTCATATCTCATTTCAGGCACCAAATTACTAACAAGTATGTCAATCTTTCAATCCTCATGGACTGGCCCGAGATACCAGAGCATTGTCTCCTCCACCTTTGCAAGAAGGTAAAATGGTTCCTCCTCTAATTTTGTTTCAAGTTGCATAGGTCCAACATATAGCAAATGCATCTTGATGTGACATATGCTAAGGTTGAACGACCCATGAACAAGTTCTCTAAAAGTCTTGACAAGAGGAGTGATATTGGTAAACCATTCCATTGCTTGTCCTTTAAGACTCCTAGGGAACAACCTCATCAAATAGGAGTCATCCTGATGGAATTCAAAGCTCATAGTATAGAACTAATGCACATGGTCATGTGGATCACCACTGCCATCATATTTATCGTATTGTGGGAATTCCACCCTCTTTGGAAAATCTTTCATACTCACACTCTTGTCGAATGGATTAGGAAAAATTGAGTCTAGTGAGAATGAGCTCTTAGGTTGCATCATTTTCTCCATCATTTGCTTCATTTGGCAGATTTCTTCCTCTTGAGAGGGATTTTGCTTTTGTATTTTGTTGTCCACATCAAAATTATAAGGGACTCTGGCACCCTTGTTGATTATACTTTCCAAGAACTTATCTTTGTTTTGTTCCAAATACCTCTCCACATACTGTTGGAAGATAGGCTCTTGTTGTATTCGCATGAAGTCTTGAGTATCAAAGTCATAATGTGAGCTACCACCTCCATGTTGGGAACTAGGATGTACATGTTGGGAGTGTGGTCTTGAATTTCTGGGAGGAGTTTGCCTCCTATAGTGAGCATACTGAGAGGCCCTTCTTCCTCTAGGACTAGGAGATCTAGAAGGGGTCCTTGACCGCCTTCTACTTCTTGGTGTTCTGGAAGGGGTGGAGGGAGGAGAATTATGTCCACTATTAGCACCCCTTGTATTGTATTGTTTGTTTAATTGGTGGGCTAACTGCCTATCTTGCTCCTCTTGAGTGAGTTTCCTTTGTACTTCCAATAAAGCTTGGCTCTCTTCCTCAAGTTGTCTAAACTTTTCTTGCTTTGCAACTTGTTCATCTAGAAAGGCTTTCTTTTCGCGTTCAATTCTTTTGAGCCTATCACTTGTGAACCTTGAGGTATGTTGAAGTGGTGAGCTTGGTCTAGACTATTTGAACAAGTCATTGGTATACGTTGTATTGACATGAGCATCACGAGGTTCATTGTCTTGGTCTTTGTGTTGTGACCATTGTTCTTGGTGAGCTCGTCTCTTATACCTTTCATCTCGTTGATGGGCATCCAAATATCTTGCATTAATGAGGGGTGAACCAGGTTGATCATCATGAGAAGAATTTCCAAATATCATGTTGTTTCTGTGTTGTTCATAGATATCATCAAGATTGTGATCCATGGCTTCCCTCTCCCGCCGAGTGACAGTATAACTCATATCCATACCTGAGTGGGAAGGTGCCGAGGGGGTACTCAAGTCACTAAAATGGCTCTTTGGGTCAAAATAGGTTTCAGACTGACTCCTAGGTGACTGGTCAAATATTGGTTCCTTTTCCTTTCTCTTTTGACGAGTCTGAACTGGGGGTAGTTGGTTAAAGACTATCTGAGGTCGCTTTCCTTGGCTCACTTGATATCTTGTTGTGACCGACATGAAAGGGAGAGTTCAGGTAAACAGGCAATTCTAAGAAACGTCAATACCGTAATTAGATGGTAAAAGTTTCTTTCTCCGAGAGAGATGGTGAAATAGAACTGCTGTAAATAGGTGCAAACCAACACCGCCATGTGTGCTCTTCAATTCTTGGGTGAACACCCTAGCACATATGGATCAGGAGGATGACTTACACAAAGTGTACTGAGTTTGAATTGTATGAAAATGGGTGGACAAGGAGACTACTAGCACTCTCCAAGTGTGTTATCAAAGAGTCTAAAATTTATCTATTTGATAGGAACAATTCCTAATTTGCCAATCTCAAGCAAAATCGCTTATGAGATCAAGGATCACTAATTCAAAAGGTCAAGGACACATAAACCCTAAATACAGAACAAGTCTCTAAAACTGGGACAAGTCACCTAATCGAAGAACTTAGTATTTCAGTTTGTTGTTTGTTTTCAAAGATCAAGCAAGTATATCAATAGATTTTGATCAAGCACATAGGTTTCAATCAGACAAGTTGTGATACAAAAAGTAGTCGATAACAGATCTATCAAGGACAAAGCAACTTGATAGTATCGGGGGAGTCTTGTTTGAAGATGTTTGGACAATGTTTAAGACTCAAAAACACATAGCTATCCCTACCAAAGAAATGGTGAGAAGTCAAAACCTTTGCCCCATTGCTTATGCGCATACGTGCACCTCACACAGCCGTGTCACCCCCTAGAGGGCGCCCGTGTTTTTGGTGTTTCCAAGGACTCAACAGTGTACGTTCAAAGGTTACCCTTGTAGCAGGGGCCAGTGTCGCAACCGCCTCCAAACGTCTAGGTGTATGCCTATGATGGGAATCTATGTATGATCAACATACAGAGAGATTCTTCCCCTCCTTGCGCAAAGATTGCGATCTCGAGGTGAACCGGTGCAGGCAACTAACTAAGAGGTTTTACTTGTCTCCGCTCACAATAACCTTCGGTGCCTCCGATATTAAAAGCTCGCCTCGGGCAGGCCTACACTAACACCTCTAAAAATCACACACACCCCTCGCAAGTAGGGCTCGAGTGGCGCCAGCCAAGGTAATAACAAAGATTTTTCCATGTGATGATCGGCCCAAGTCATGGAAAAGAAGTTACTATGGTCTCTGGAGTCTTTAGAGTCAACAAGACGCTTCTTTATTATAGTGAGGTGGAACTATCGGGCTATAGGTGTACTCACTTGGGTCGTTCCCGGAGGTTCAACTTCTGGCAGGCCCTCTAAAGGTGACACTGGACATGGCTCGGATTCGGGTTTCTGATTTTCTGATTCTCCCAAAAGGAGAAGAGCATACTTCTCTAGCCCGTCTCTTTACCCAAACATGCTAAACAACCTTAATCACCGAGCTAGTTTCACTTCACCAAATCCACACACTTTTGGGTTTCTGATTCTCTCAATGAGAGAAGAGCATAATCCCCTGATGAGTGAAAGTGCTAAAGATTCACTACCTTGCTCCGCTCCCTAAGAGTTCGTCATATTAGTAAGATCATCAGGAGCTTGGATTTGTCCATGGTCATCACCTCCATGTAACAAAGAGCCAAATTCCCTACTCACTATCAAAACTCCTAAGAATTTTAACGAAGCCCTAATTAGACTATGTGAATTGAAAAGCAAGAAAACAAACACAATGTTTTTTTTTTAAATAAGATCTTTGGCAAGCGTAAGTGTTTATTTTCAATTCTTTGTCATGCGTCCTGCAATCAAACCATTAGTGTAAGTTTCATAAGTTCTGATCATGCCTAAACCTATACGGAAAAAAATCTGTAGCTGTTCCGTGCTGGAATCTATCAAAAAAAAAAAGAGATTAATTAAAAATCTAATTTAATCTAGTCAAAATTTAATCTAAAAAGAATTAGTTAACAAAACTAAAATTAAACTAAATTAATCTAATACTAAACTAAAAATTTAAAACAAACTAATCTAAATTAATAAAATTAAAAAAAATCTAATCTAAATTAATAATTCTAATTTAAATTAATAAAGTTAAAAAATCTAAAGTAAAAAAATCTAATTTAAATTAACAAAGTTAAAGAATCTACTTTAAATTAACAAAGTTTAAAAAAATCTAATTTGAATTTTAGAAACTTAAAAAAATCTAAATTAAAAATCTAAATTAAAGACTAAACCAAACTAACTAAAAACTAAACTAAATTAAGATTAAAAACTAAAACTAAATTAGAAACTAAAAATTAAACTAAAGTAAATTAAAAACTAAAAATTAAACTAAAAGTTAAACTAAAAAAAAACTAAACCAAACTAACGTAAAGACTAAACTAAATTAGCATAAGATGGGGCAAGTCTCCTTTGGAAAAATTTTAGTTATGTTTGAAAAAAATGCTCATTCTCTTGACAAGAAGACAATCTACTGACGCAGATTTTTATGCATGTCATCCTTACCAATGAAAATGTGTTTGTTTATGTCACTAAATCTGCATGAAACAGATTCTAAATCTGCAGCGAAAAACAATGCTTGTGATGACTTAATATATCCGTGGATTGCCAAAAAAAAATCTTTTTGAGAAAAATCTGTAAAAATAAGGCAAATTTCCAATGTTTCCAGCAAGCAGATGGATCAATATGCGGTTGCTTTAGATTGGATGAAGTCCAAATTGATCAAAGAAAGTACGACCTATTAATGCGTAGAAGGCATCGTGGTTTGAAACTACCTTTAACATTACCCCAAAAGGCTATCGACAATGCTGATAAAAGGGGATAGTTAGCACAGTTTTAAAAAAATTACCACAGCAGAATTTTTTTGAAAATGAATCAAACCAAAACAAAATCCCCCTATAGATGTTGTTTCAATCTATTCGCCAAAATGAATTGGTATTTTGATGTTACTTATGTTCTTGAGCTCGACAAAAGATTTCCCGTGTGAGGCGAATGAGATCTGGACTGCAAGATTTTGCACAAAATTGGAAAACTTGATCCCCACAATAAAATAATTTGACTGATACACAAATCAGCAAATCAAATAAGAGCAATGTGAAGTAATTCACACGAATTATATAGGATTCCACCAAACTCTAATCAATTTAGTTATAAAATGTAAAAGACAATCAAGTCATCGGATCCATTTGACAAAACTCAACATGAATACTTAGCAAAACTCAGCATGAAAACTGTTTGACAAAATAGCTCAATGAAAACCCTTCTGCGAATGCAAGTATCGCCTGAAAAGTGGTCAATGGAAGAATCATAACTGAAAATATATAATACGGTGGGCGCCAAAATGTATAACTGGAAATATTTTATACTTCTGTGAATCCTTGCATGCAAGGATACTCAATAATGAGTCCTTGCAAATCAATTCACAGCTCTCTATCCGAGAAGAGCAGGGATTGATATTGTGGCCCTCAGATTGACCCAGTTACCCCAACATAAATTTCATAACGAGATTCAAAGAGGAGAAGCAAGAATGCCAATCTCCATGAATCCCGTTTGGCAATGCAACAATGAAAACTAATCTAAATGATCTGTGAAATGCAATAAACAAACTAATTTATTGAAATGAAAATTGATCTACATGCAATGCCATAAATGAATTACTTTGCAAATTAATCTACTATGAAGATTAAGCCAAAATGTAATATTAAACTATATGCTCTAAAGCCAAGATGCTTATAAAATCAAACTAATGTGTAATCTCAAATGATGTACCCAAGGAAATTTGTAGCATAAGTCCGATGTAAAAATTCGTGATTCTCCTCTCTTTGAAATGAGAATGAGAGGGCTCATTTTATAGGCAAAAGTGGAATTGAAGGCAAATTCAGAAGCAATGTGGGATAAATAGAAAAATAGAAACAAATCTTGATTGGAATTCTTTTTTTAGTTTATTTCCCTTTTAACCGATTTGTTTCCTTTTTTTCATCACAGGATATTCTTGAGAGGATATTTCATTTATTTTATTTAATTTAAGATGATAATATCTCTTTTAATAAAATAAAATAAGATTATGTAATTTAGAATGAATATTAATAAAATAAAATAAAATTATTTAATTAAAAATAGATTTAATTAAATAGCATCATTTTATTTAAGTAATATTAACTTCAATAACATTATTTTATTTATTAAAAGGGATTTATTTCTTTGATTGAATAACATTAATGAAGCTATCCAAACCTTTAGGAAAATTCAAGAAACATTTGGAAGAAGTTATGAATTGATTAAGAAATTTGATTTGAAAATGCCACAATCATTGATTCGTGAAGTTGATGTTGAAAAATTAAATAAATGTAGCCTAAAGTCTAGGTGTGACCATTTTAGGGTTGCATAGGCTAAGAGCCACCCCTAAGATCTATCGTATGGAGGAAGCTCAAAGGAAGCACCCTAAAGGCTTTCAGACTTGCAGGTAGGTATCCCCCAAGATCTCTCACATGGAGGAAACCTAGGAAAGTAGATTTTGCAGAGTTAGGAAGTGGACAGTTGCACAAATCATTGACAATTTGGAAATTTTTTGAAGGGGTCCTTCGGGAACCCGTTGTGAAGAAGGGATCCACTCAAGGGACACACAGTTCGAAAGTAGATGCTTTCTTTCTTAGAGTGATCCATCATCAAGGGATCCTTTTGAAAGATGTCCACTTCATCAAGGAATTCAAATGGAAGAATATTCCCCCACACGATGGGAAGGTCAAAGTTGTTCCCGCTTCAGAGGAAGGTTTTCAAGTTCTTTCTTTAAGAACCCATGATGAAGGAAACATGTTCCGTTAGGGTTCCAAGTTGAGAATGCAATTTTGAAAAAAGGTTTGCAAAGATTCTCAAGAAAAGATTCATTGGAAACAAATGCATTTTCTGAAAATTGAAATGTTGAAGGAATATGTCACACATGAGAGGGAAAACTCAAGCAAAGAAGAGAAAAAGATTAAGAGAAATCAAAGGAGAAAAACACAAACAAAGGGCACAAGGGGATCTAGTTTAGCGGGGTCAAATCTGTCCAAGCTCATATAAATAATAGGTAACCATGGTGCAGGGCGAAAGATCATCAATCCCCAACCAAATTAGGAAGAATGCACGAAAAATAAAGTAAAAATAAAAAATTGGGTCAACATGGAAGGGAAGCCTAAATGGCCCCAACGCTTTGCATCATCCCAATTGATCAAAAATCAAGCACAAACATGGAAGAATGATGATACAAATAGAAGAAGGTTTATGACACAAAACCATGCCTATATCCAAGCACCAAAAAGGGTGATGAGGGTCATCTAGGAACACATAGCATGATCATAGGGGAAGACATCAAAAAACACACACACAAAAGATCAAGAAGAGGCCTCCTCCTAACATTGAAAAACCAAGAGGTCATTCGGTTCCCACTCTAGATCATCATAGGGGGAAGGAGGATGAGCCTGCAATGGTGGGATGCTAATAGGAGGAGCGTCCGACCCTCCCACAACAAGGGCTAAGGAAGAAGGCCCCAAAAGGTCTTCTTCACCAAGCTCTTGTGGAGTAAGGGTGAACAATTTTGCGATTGTTGAAAAGGTTAGAAGTTCATCCACAAAGTTGAACATACACCCTAGAGGAGCACCATGTGCAACTTCAGTGGATGGGGTAGACTACACCTGAGATTCACCATTAGGCTCACCAAATGACTCAGGAGTGGTGAAAAACTTAGGGGAAGCTGTGATTGGTTTTGTCACCAAGACAGAACAAGTAAGCATGGGACCACATTGTAGAGAAGGTGGGATCCTCTTATGTCCTTCACTGCTAGAGGGACCACACTCCACATTTTGCTTCATCAGACGAGATAAACTCCCCATAGATGAGGCTAGAGGTATGGAGGAATAGGAGGAAAGAACTATAGTAGATATGACTGAGGTGTTAGCCATATCTACAGGTTTCAAGAAAGGCTGGATATCTGGAATGGATATTAGCAAAGGTGGCTCCACTGAAGGAGTGATGAACACCTGTACCTGCTTGGGGTTAGTTGCATTCATACTCGCAACAAAAACTAGGAGCAATGCATAACTAGACTAAAGAGAATCAGAAGGAAGGGGAGAGGAGGATGTTGTAGGGGGCCCTGAAGCTGGGGTGGTTATCTCTTCCTCCTTCCTTTGCGAGGTAGCCGATTGAACCGGGAGAGCCTTTCACCAATGCTTGCGGTCGCACGCAAGGTAGTTTCTATGACTTTGAGTTGGAGGCTAAAGGCTGCGAGGGAATGGAAAGCTCTTGCTCAATGATGGAAACATCCACTATGAATGTCTCTGACGAAGGAACAGATTCCTGAACGGGAGCAAGAGGAGTGAGCTGAGAGGCAGTAGGAAGAGTCAACTCAAGAGCCTTGGTAGTGGGCCTCTTGTGGTAGGAGGCCGCGGATCGAATTCCCTTTGGGATCCTTTCTTTCTACCGTATAAGTAATACCACAGTTTGGAGTATTCATTAGAGAGATCCATGATCCTTAGCTTGGGCCTACGCCAAGAAGGAATAATTGGACTTAGCGGATAACCACCGGGCTGACTCATCCAATACTCTTCCTAAGAAAGGGGAGAGGACAAGGTAGTCCAAGAGAAGGAAACCTTCTGTTTACCTTTATGGGAAGGAGAGGGAGTCAGTGTGGACTTCTTGTTTCCTTTCTGAGAAGAGGGAGTAGTCGGTATAGGCTTCTCCTTCTCCTCTCGGGAAGAGGAGGCAACTGATTGTTGTATCACAAGAAGTGTCAATTTTGGTTGTCCCTTGCCCCGAGTTTTATACTTTACATAATTCTTTTAAAGTAGGTTCATTCTTGAAGGAAGTAGACCGATTAGGGTGGGCCAAAAGTGATGCAACAGATATCCACCACGGGATACCAAGGGCTGATATCCAGTATCATGCACTACATGCATGACACCTTCATGGGATAATTTTAAACACTTTTGAATAACAGAGGTGATTCCATTCATGGAAGCTAGCCAAGGTATGCCTAGCTTCAGTCTGAACAAATTTGACTCTAGGATAACATCGAAAACTATGTCAGCAACCTTGGATCCAACTAGGATGGACAAAGTTATCGAGCCATAAGTTTAAGACATATACAATCGTGCATACGGATGGTATATTTTGTTTCTTCTCTTTGTAATGAATTTAATACTAATGTTTCCTTTGTGATTGTTAGCTCTAAAAAATGCAGGCTAAATGCCTCAAGAGGCTGCCAATCTCTTGATATGCTTTAGGGTAACAGACAAGGCCAAGAGAACTCAACCTTCTACTCTCTAGGTGCTACTAAACCCAGGTAGGTGTACCTTTTAAATTGAGCAGACTTATCTTATGATTATCCCTTTGAAATGCTTTGTCCACAAGGGCAGATGATAGTGAAAAAAATGAAATCAAACTTGATAGCAATCTTCAGACCTAAATCCTAAAATACTTAATTAACAGATATAAAGAAACTGAGTGAATTCAAATAATGAAATTGTAGACCAGTGCCTTATTGGGTATGCAGAGTCAAATGAAACCGAAGTGGGCAACTTATTTTGGTAGAAAATCAAATTGCAGGCATATGATCTATTCATAACTTGTATAAACAATGCAGGATTATGACTACTAAGCTCTACTTTAATAATCCAGATGAATCTTCCTAATTATTGTGATCAACGAAAAGGATTTAATCTCTACTTGAGAGAACCAGTCAATTAATCACACAAATACAATAAATGTGCATTGATAAACCAAAAGTAAACTTGTTACATCAATTTAAACAATCAGAAAGAATCAACTTAGAGACAACTTCAACAATACTTTTCAATAAGTTCAACATACAATCGACACTAGAAATAACCTGCCACACTAGCTGATTTTTATTGAATTTTCCATTTGAAAACATGCAACATAGTCTCTAGAATGAGAAATTTATTCTACTATGCCCATTCCTAATCTACTGTATCTATCTATAATTTGATTCTTTTTCAATTACAATCCAGGGGCATATTTATACCCAACATTAGAAAATAAAACATATTGAAAAAATCATGTCAGCTCTCCAAAGAATTCAGGCCTCAATTGAGCTAGCAAGTAACGGTTACCAAATGTATTCATGTCGGTCACAACATTTTGAAATTATATTTTTACCAGTGACAGTCAGCAAGACATCTGCGCAGGTATGCCAAAGGCAACTATATTGTCAATCGCTCCTGCCTATGTTCCTCTATTCTTCGTACTTCGCCGTGACCACCTATTTGCTATGCCAAAGACAAGAAGCATCCTTTTTCTCTTTTGCATTTCGCTATAGTCTTCTGTCATCGGTGAGATGTCACATAGATTTGATTATGTTTTGCCTATACAAACTTCGCTTCCTATATGTCGCTGTAACTTATCGCTCTCAGGGAGACCTCTAATAGATTACATTGTTATACTGACAACCCCAAGCACTCTAAGTCGCTGAGACAATATTAATTTCATACTGACAGAGTCTACTTGTCTTCCATTGGCGAGACCAAAGGTCACTCACCAGACCTCTTACCGATAGAACACCTCCCACCAAAAGTCGTTTAATAGAAACCTTTAATAACTTGTCGGTGAGACATATATGCTTCATTATGACCTCCCGCCGCAGACATCAACTCCTACCGAAAGATCCTTGCACAAGTTGGAAAGACACCACGAGATCGTTAAGACATTTCACCAAAGCCCAAAACCTACACCAATAAGACAATTCTTCAACCATCAGTCGGCAAGACAAAAAATACTCGCCAAGACATAATGTCGATACCACCTAGCTCTACCGCTGAATCCTCATATGTGCAAGTTGGTGAGACCCGACCCATTCGGGGAGACCTCACACAGATGAAAATACTTATGCCAATATACCTTTCCTCTATAGCCAAAACAACATGAAAGTTGGACCGATAACTGCCAGTGATTAAACTCCAATCACCATGACATAAAAAATGTCTTGCCGATAGGCAACACAGATGTTTTATCAAAAAAATGGATCAGGGAGACCCAGATATTGTCACACTGATAAGCTTGCAGCAAACAAGTGTTAGCAAAGATGCATGACTCGATGGATTCAAAGGGGCTATATGGGAAGAATGTGAGTGAAAAATACACATGGTAGGATCAATCTGGAAATTTATGAGTAAAATGAACATGTAAAACACCAAATTTTTATAGTTCCAACAGTGGCTCCGTCTAGGGATGAATGATAGTAAAATCATTGCAAGGATCCAAATCTTTGGGTGAGCAGACTAGACACAAAATGATGAGCAGTGAGCAAAATGGAAATGGAAATGAAGCATGAAGGAACACATGCAAAATGAAAGCAAGATGGAGATGAACCAGAACCCTAAACTACTGTGCATGGAAAATAATTTTAAAGAGAACAAGCAAGAGTTGTCCATGCACTGGCAACCCTCAATCCTCTGTGTGTTAACTTCTCCTATCCTGAGCGATCTAAAACTCAAACCAAGATTTCCCCTGTTAAATACCTAATTTTCTCCTGAGTTCATCAGACTCTTCTTGAAGATACTCATGCAATCTTTCCTGTCACTGTTATTGCAAGTTCTTAGAGTATCATCATGTTCGGTTTGGCCCAAAATCCCTATACCATTCTGCAGTTTATACTCTTCATCATTAGACAAACCCCTGTTATCTTCAATATAAAAAATGCATGCATATTCAATACAATATTTCTCATTATCTTTCTCACTGTTATGTATTATGAAACACTCTCCCAGCTGTATAAAAATTTCACAATCAAAGTGCTTCTCTTGAAAAACAAAAAACTTTGTCATATCATTATTGTTTGAGGAAAACAAGTTAGAAATCCTCTGCACCTCTCCAATATCTCTATTCGGAGACAATACTAGATCATGACTCATATCCTCCATATCATGCATATGTGAACCAATAAAAACTGGACTTCTATCATCCTTGGTATGCAAAAAAATGTCTTCATCACATGTATTAGAAATTTCAAAATCACATACCTCATCCCGAATGGAAGCAGACTTTTGATCAACACCAAAAGTATCACCATCATTCCAAGAAATACATAGGGAGTCATAAGAATTTTTACACAAAGATTCTTCACTGTCAAAACAAAAGTAAGTTGGAGACAAAACTTCAAGATCATCTTTATGTGTGCATCCCTGGTAATCAGAAGTAACAAATCTGCAATCTGTTCACTGACAAGTGAACAAGTCTCAATATTTTCATCACTACAATTATACTCCTCACTTTTGTCATCATCAAACAGAAATCCAATACCATCAGAGAATGGGAAATCAAAAACATCATCAGTGCAGCTATTTATTCCATCATTTTGCTTGTCTGAAATTATTTCCTCCTTTTCATAGAATGGATTTGAAAATATCTGAAACTTACTCATTGAAACACCTTGGCAAAAAATCATCTGATCTTCACTTAACTCTTCATCATACAACAAGTTTGAAAAAATTTGAAAATCACTTTCAAATGTACAAACCTCATTATGATCAAATGTATCTTCATAATTTTCAACTACAGCCAGAGGTATTGTATACTTACTATATGATGAATCAACATTTCCCATTGCCTCTTCATCCTGATCTTCATAAGAGGTAGAAGAATCCCTTGACTATAGATCAAAAACCTCAGGTTCATCATCAACATCAGAATATTCACTGGATTCCTCAAAACAAATGCTGCTCTCTCTGTGACAATCTATTGTGCAAGGAAGACGCCTTGTACCTTCATCCTCCTCAACATGGTGAAAAGTATTTGAAGCCAGATATACTGTGTGATCTTCTCCATTGTTTCCCATTAGCATTCCATCTTCTTGTATTCTTTGGGCAACAACACAATAATTTGGGGAATGTGGCTTATCACAAAAATCACAAAAGTAATTGTTACTTACCATGTAGGTTCCCCCTGTCAATGGATCAGGAGCTTCCTTGTTTCCAGGTGTAGCTATTATAGGTTTGTTGTCCTTCCAGTCTGTATTATAAGGCATGTCATGCAACCTCGGCCTTTCATCCCTGTATGCGTTGCTTTGCTGAGAAACCCTAGGAATATCTCTTTTACTAATTATCCTAGCAGCCTTCCTATTGTTTTCAATTGTTTGTGCCATCTTCTGTGCCTCAGCCAAATCTCTTGGGAATTTATTTCTCAGCTCATACCTTGTCTTGGGATCAAATCCATTCAAATAAATACTCAGTGCTACAAAATTTGGCAACTTTGATCTAGGAGGTATCTTATTTTGCAACTTATTGAATCTTTGATTGAAATCATAAATTGTATCACTTTGATCTTTCTGAATGTGTATTAATTCACGAAGAGCAAAATATGGTGCACCTAGATTCCTAAATTGCTCAAGGAATCGATCCTGAAACCCTTGGAGAGAATCAATAGAAACTGCTAGTAGGCTATTGAACCAATCCCTAGCGTCTTCAATAAGTGATATCATGAATAGCCTCATGTGTAAATCTTCATATGGCACACCCAAATCTTGGATGAAAGCATTGAAACTTCTTAAATGATCTTCGACAGTATTGCATCACACCCTGTAAATTTTGGAACAATACCTCTCCAACTGCCATCCATTGGATAAGGGGATAATGGAATCCCTGCCAAATCAAACTATCTGATCATTGTTGTATGCTAATGAGGGGGGGCATCAGGTGGGTATTGATGTCGGTACATCGGACCATAGTGCTGTGTATGATAATATGGCATGTACTGCTAACCATGAGGAGCTCCAACATGACCTCCCCTGAACTGAGATCTTCCTTTATTCATGCTTGAACAACTGCAAAATATTCTTTCAGAGTCGCCACCTACTTTTCCAAAAGTAGGAAAATCATTATTTCTGATCTTTTCCCAACGGAATCACCTTTTCTAAAACTTCTCAATTTGTTAATCTTTTCTTGACTAACTCTATATGATGGTCTTCAACTGAATTTTCTAATGTAATCCCCAGTAGAGTCGCCAATTTGTTAGCTCTCAAAAATGCAGGCTAAATGCCTCAAGAGGCTGCCAATCTCTTGATACGCTTTAGGGTAACAGACAAGGCCAAGAGAACTCAACCTTCTACTCTTTAGGTGTTGCTAAACCCAAGTGGGTGTACCTTTTAAATTGAGCAGACTTATCTTATGATTATCCCTCTGAAATGCTTTGTCCACAAGTGTAGATGACAGTGAACAAAATGAAATCAAACTTGATAGCAATCTTCAGACCTAAATCCTAAAATAGTTAATTAATAGATATAAAGAAACTGAGTGAATTCAAATAATGAAATTGCAGAGACCAGTGCCTTATTGGGTATGTGGAGTCAAATGAAACAGAAGTGGGCAACTTATTTTGGTAGAAAATCAAATTGCAGGCATACGATCTGTTCATAACTTGTATAAACAATGCAGGATTATGACTACTAAGCTCTACTTTAATAATCCAGATGAATGTTCCTGATTACTATGATCAACAAAAAGGATTCAATCTCTACTTGAGAGAACTAGTCAATTAATCACACAAATACAACAAATGTGCATTGATAAACCGAAAGTAAACTTGTTACATCAATTTAAACAATAAAAAAGAATCAACTTGGAGACAACTTCAGCAATACTTTTCAATAAGTTCAACATACAATTAACACCAGAAATACCCTGCCACACTAGCTGATTTTTATTGAATTCACCATTTGAAAACATGCAACATAGTCTCTAGAATGAGAACTTTATTCTACTGTGCCCATTCCTAATCTACTGTATCTATCTATAATCTAATTCTTTTTCAATTACAATCTAGGGGCATATTTATGCCTAGCATTAGAAAATAAAACATATTGAAAAAATCATGTCAGCCCTCCAAAGAATTCGGGCCTCAATTGAGCTGGCAAGCAATGGTTACCAAATGTATTCATGTCGGCCACAACATTTTAAAATTCTATTTTTACCAGTGACAGTCGGTGAGACATTCGCGCAGGTATGCCGAAGGCAACTATATCGTCAATTGCTCCTGCCCATGTTCCTCTGTTCTTTGTGCTTCACCATGACCACCTGTTTGCTATGCCGAAGACAAGAAGCATCCTTTTGCTCTTTTGCATTTCGCTATAGCCTTTTGTCATCGGTGAGATGTCACATAGATTTGATTATGTTTTTCCAATACAAACTTCACTTCCTATATGTCGCTATAACTTATCGCTCTCGGGGAGACCTCTCGTAGATTACATTGTTATACTGATAGCCCCAAGCACTCTGAGTCGCCGAGACAATATTGCTTTCATACTGACAGAGTCCGCTTGTTTTCCATCGGCAAGACCGAAGGTCACTTGCCGAGACCTCTTACCGATAGAACACCTCCCACCGAAAGCCATTCAATAGAAACCTTTAGTAACCCGTCGGTGAGACATATATGCTTTGTTATGACCTCCTGCCACAGACCTCAACTCCTACCAAAAGCTCCTTGCACAAGTCGAAAAGACACCACGGGATCATTAAGACATTTCACCGAAGCCCAAAACCTACACCGATAAGATAATTCTTCAACCATCGGTCGACAAGACAAAAGATACTCGCCAAGACATAATGCCGATACTGCCTAGCTCCGTTGATGAATCCTCATATGTGCAAGTCAGTGAGACCCAACCATTTGGGGAGACCTCACATAGATGAAAATACTTATGCCGATATACCTTTCCTCTGTCGCCGAAACAACATGAAAGTCGGGCCGATAACTGCCGATGAGTAAACTCCAATCACCGTGACACAGAAAACGTCTTGCCAATAGGCAACACAGATGTTTTATCAGAAAAATGGATTGGGGAGACCTAGATATTGTCACGCTGATAAGCCTACAATAAACAAATGTTAGCAAAGATGCATGACTCAATGGATTCAAAGGGGCTATATGGGCAAGTGTGAGTGAAAAATGCACACGGTAGGATCAATCTGGAAATTTATGAGTAAAATGAACATGTAAAACACCAGATTTTTACAGTTCCAACAGTGATAACATTCACATGTCTCATGGGGTCTACCAAGACTCCAGTCACTATGTTACTAGTGAGACGAGTGGGAATGTAGAGAGGCAAGGGTTTGTTGTTTAAGGGAAAATCTTGTGATGTGAATGCTATATCCGGTGAACCGGGTGTAGGTAAAGCAGTAGGCGTCACCATGACCATGTTAACATAGGCCTTGGCTTGACTAATAGAATCAGTAGGATTGATAATCATGTTAGCAGAATGTGACAGAAACGGGTCCATGTATATATGCAATTCACTATTAGCTTTCTCCACTGACTTGTTAACATTTTGTTTACTCCCATCGAGACAAATGGTACTGTCCTTGATGTGGTCCTATATCTCATGATGC
>VDFB02195779.1:0-11595 GCA_007258455.2 Sequoia sempervirens | reverse complement strand
TTTTTTTTACTGACAGTCTTCAAGATCTTGCATTTTTAATATTAGAGAATATAGGATAATTAATTTAATCATTTCAAAATTTTCTAATCAATTCCAATCCCCCTTAAGATATAGATCCAAGTTTGGTTGACTCACCTTCAAGTCTAAAAGTCAATCTCTTGCATCTTGTGATATATCTCAATGAAATTTATAAAAAATGTGGAAATGGCCCTAGGTTATGAACACTAATATTTGAGTCACTAAATTTTGACACAATCACAGAGAAGTGTACAATGGATTCATGTGTTGGAGCTCTCCACATGCCACCTTGACTTGCAAGACATCCACTCAAAGGCTGGTATGATCGTTAACTCAACATCTTCACTCCTTTGTAATACGATAATCTCCAAATGGTAAATGTAAAAATGATGGTCAAAAACATAATTTAGCACTAACATATAGTAAAAATTATTAATAGTAAAATTCATTCAAATCATCACAATGGGGGCTAGAGAACTCTATTTTTTATGCCATCTATTGTGTTGGATTCATAGTTCCATCTTTGATCTTAATTAATGTTTATCAATATGTGGTGTTGTAAATTCAATACCCTATTGTTAACATTCACATCACAAAGTAAAGGAATTTGATGAAGTTAGATTGCTACCCTAATTCCATCTCCATAAAGCAAGCAAAATTAGGGGGGCATACATCTACCCTCAAATTTGATTCTCTGAATAATTTTAACATGAGTTTGAACAACTAACAAATCAGTTTTATGGGATGTGGTTCCTAACATTGTGGTTTTGCAAATGAATGCATCGGGAGCTTCATTCTCCTTGTTTTATGAATGAAATATAATATCCATATGAGTATCCTTTTTATTAAGCACAATTTACTTTCAATAATTTAGCTTGCATATGCACATAGTGTCATATGGCCACTAAAGTGGGGGCTAAATGTAGTGTATAATTTTTTACTCATTTTAGGTGATAGTACAATTTCATACTTAGTTTAAACCTATTTTAGTGATCTTAAATTTATGCACTTTTACCATTCCTAAATAGGCCCCTAATTCCTTAAATTATGCATTCCAAATCCTTATTTACTCCATTTTTTGAAAGGGAAACCAACATTTAATTAATGAAATTAATAACAATCACATTGGAGAATGAGTGTCCTAGAATTTTAGGCTAGGACCCATTTACCCATGGGTGAATGCGTCCTCCTTAAGTGCTATGACCCATTTTTAAATATGCTTTTGGCAGTATTTTAATGATTCAAATTTCATATGCAATTTTTGGCTTTTGGAATCTATTTTTTAGGAAATTAGACAAACACCTATAAATACATAATCATTTGATCATTTGAAAACTAACTAGCAAGAACACTTAATGAGAAAATTTATGAGAGAAATTACTATGATCAAATATCATTGTCAAAAGAATTCAAGAGAAAATTTATTAGTCATTTGTTATAGTAAACCAAGATCTTAATCATCATGTTAAAGTTCATGTGCATTCATGTCATGTTGTGAAGGCTACTATGCATTGTTGACCCTAAAGCATCCAAGCATTTTCAAGTATCCAATCAATCAAGTCAATTCAAGCAAGATCTAATCCTTAGAGTGATGTGTTTGTATTTAGTCCTCTAAGGGTAACCATTGAAGGTTTGGTGAGTTGTAACAATCATGTGTTCATTCATCATTTCCTTCTCCATTATCATTTATCTTTTTATCAAGGTTTAATTACCAAATTGGGGTTTGACCAAGGAAAACCCCCCATACAAACAAATAAAAAAAATTCCCTCTTTGTGTATGTGCAAGTTACAAGTTGAATATGGATTGAAGATATCTTGAAGAAACAATTTTGCATTGTTGCATTTGTTTTCATTGTTGTCAAGCCATGAAAAATCAGATTTAGAATTTATTTTTGGCATTCTCATAGTGAGACTTGAGGAACAAAGAAGCTTGGATCTTGTACTAGAGGACCCACAAAGTTGGCCTGGACACCTCTACAAAGAATCATTCACCCAAGGGTGAATGATTCCTTGTAGGAATCTTAAAACTATTTTTTTTTAGCATAATTGTTGTTCTTTGCTCTTCTCAGATCCACTAGTAAATTGTTGTTTTCGACTATCAGTCTTTGAGATCTTGCAATTTTAATATTAGGGCATAGAGGATCATTAAGCTAATGATTTCAAAACATTTATAATCAATTCCAGTTCCCCTTAAGATATAGATCCAAATCTAGTTGGCTCACCTTCAAGTTTGAAAGTAAATCTCTTGCACCTTGTGATCTATATCTCAATGAAATTTATAAAAATGAGGAAATGGCCCTAGGTTATGAAAACTAATCTTAGAGTCACTACATTTTTTATGTTTCAATATTAATTAGTTAAAAGAGAAACACATATTGATTGTTGTAATTTCTTTGAAACATGGTTGAAAGTATATGTCATGTCCCCATCCTAGTCAGCACAGACTGGTGACGAGGTTAGCCTATCATTTCGATCCTCGTAGGCTGACAGGAGTGTTTAGAGGATCATCTGGGGCAGTTGCTCAGTGTTTGGTAGCTCCGGTTTTGCAGTTGTGTCAGGTTGGGCCTTCGCAGAATCTTCCAATGAGCTTTTTCAGGAACTTTCTATTTTTAGAAATTTAGGTCAGGCGGAAGCTGCTATTTCGGGCAGGGCACCTGGTTCAACCATTCAACTCAGAATCGACCCAGTTCAGCAGTTTGATGTTCAGACGGAGAAATAAGGAGTATTTAATGAATTATTAAATATTTAATATTTTGACTTTATAATAAAGTCACTTTATTGAAATATTTAAATATTTAATTATTTGGCTTAATTATAAAGTATTTATTATACTTTATAATAAATTATTAAATGATGACTTAATGAGTATTTTATATTCATTAAAAAAGGGACGCCAATAATTAATGATTTCTCCTAAGTTTAAAAGTGCAAATTAAATCATTCATTTAAATGATTTATTAAAAAGGAGATTGGGTCGAATTTCTTCAAGGGCAATATATACCTTCTCAAGGAAAAATTGAACTATCTTGATTATTATTCAATTTTGTCTTTATTGCTCTAAGCATTGGAGTTTGCAAACCTTAGGGTTTCTGGAAAATGAACGTTTCTGGAGAACAAAAACTCTTCAGAGATCAGGCAGACTGAGGCTGTGCAATACCAGCTGAAGCTTGCACTTGGTGATTTCACACATGGATCACAGACTGAGCTTATTCATTGATTTTAGCAGAGATTCACAGAGATAATCATCAGACAGATAAGGCGACTTCATCAGAGAACTTCATTCAGAGATCTGGCATTTTCCTTGGAGGCCGTACCTTGTCATTTATTGCAGCAGGCTGTACTTTTTTCTGTACTTTTCTAGGCCGTACCATCTCTTCTCCAGAGGAACGCATATATTCATCAGCTTCTGGTGTTTGTGGCTTGGGCGCTTTGGATTGCTAAAGAGTTTGCATTGTTTTTGTGAGCTTGGAGAACCTCTCTTATTTTTGGCCGTACCTTCTTCTATTTGCTGCAGCCGCCATTAAAGAGAAATCAAGTTTTTCAATAAATTTATTGTATTTCATTTAGATCTCCGTATTTATTATTGTATATGCTCTGGAATCAACAATAAATGATGCGCCTACTGTTATTGAGCAAGATCTTAGCGTATATTATGTTCTAGAATTTTATTTGAATTTTCCAAGCATTATTTAGTAAAATCGCAACTTTGATATTCCTCTGAAAACCTTCAAAAAATACAAAAAACCAAAAAATTTCAAAAACAACAAAATTTCAGTTAGGGTTTGAATCGAGAACCATCAGGGTTCTGACAGTGGTATCAGAGCAATCAGATCTCCTGCCATCTTGTGCTTTTTCAGTGCTTTTTCAGAATACAGTGCATTTTGGGTTGCCTTTTATGAGCCAAGATATTATTCAGTACATTAGAGGCGTAGGAACAGGCAAAGACGAAGACTGGACAGGTCCACCAATTCCAGAAGGTCAGACAATATCAGGGGTACTTGGTATTCACAGATCCAGTTCTGACGACAGTGAAAACAGTGTAGCAACCCTAATGGCAGAACGTGAGACTTCCTCAGAGACTCGCAGGGATCCAGGGAAGGCGCATGCAGAGGGTGATATTAATCGATGAGGGAGTTTAGACGAGACACGATAATAAGGATGGACATGATGTCTCAATTGATTGGGTACCATTAGACAAGACACTATCAATAACCTCTTTATAAAGATTGGTCGGGACGTAGCTGGACCGCGACACTGCTGGATCAGCCCTTAGTATCAAGACTCGGATACCGCTCTCCGGGACGATCGTGAGCGTAGGGCCGTGGCCTCTACTTTCTTAGTACCTAGGAGACCCCACCTCGACTCCGTGGGCGAGCATCGGGCAGTATCGGGGAGTTTTTCCACACAATGGCATGTCCGTGGCAGACTTGACGAGATTTCATGGTGAGTACATGTCACTAGCACCTGAGATCCGACAGGCACTTACATTCCATGAGTTTATAGATGTTTATAAACCCAGAGGAGGAGGCAGATTTGACCGCAGACCCCCACAGCATCAGCAGCCGCAGCCACAGGTGAATAGGGATTTGCAGTATGCGGTGAGCAAGATTACATTGCCATATTTTGATGGGTCTGAAAAAACATCAACAAGGTCTTGGGTCCAGAAATTGGACAATTACTTGTCACTTAGGCCTATGCAGGAGGATGAGGCAATTAAATTTGCTACTTTACATCTTGACGGAGTAGCACATGATTGGTGGCACCACGGCATGTATACACTAGGCCATCATGCGGTCAATACCTATCAGGAGTTCACCAGCAGACTGATAGAGAGATTTGATAAGAAGGATCCAGAACTGTATTTCAGAGAGTTGGCTCAGCTCAGACAGACAGGCAGTTTGGATTCATACATTGGTGAGTTTCAGAGAGTGGCAGTCATGATGACAGGGATTTCAGAACGGAGACTCATCATACTCTTCGTTGAGGGTTTGACAGAACCCATGAGAGGTTGGGTTAAGGCTTTTGACCCTCCTACACTTCAGGAGGCCATGCGGAAGGCGAGAAGCATGGAGCTTGCAGCACCTCGCAGCAAGTTCAATTCTGGGTCAACACCATACACGAGACCCAATAGGTCTTTTGATAGAAACAATGACAGAATAAGCTCGGATGAGAAGGGACTAACCGTGATCCGAACCATCGCAATGCAACTTCACCATTTCCGGACGCGGGAAACGCTGAACGAATTGGTACAAGAAAGTTGGGCGTTTTGGTGCGTTCCCTATGATGAAAAACATATATGCCCACTTCGTCCGAAGGTCAAAAATAATCAAATGGAGTGGTTTTACGAGAGCGAAGAGCAATCTGATCTGTCAAACCAGCAAGCTGATTCCGAGCCTTCAGATGATGAGAGGTCCGAAAATGAGGGTGAACATGAAGGCGGAAGGAAGCTACAAGAAGCCCATCTGACTAGCCTTCAGAGAGATGGTTCATTTCGACTTCGTGGGCTCTTAGCAGGTCAGAAGGTGATTACATTGTTGGATACTAAAAGGCTACAATTTTATTGGATGCATCGCTAGTGGAGTATGGCATCTGTGATCGCAGGCTTCTCGAGGGTATTCGGAAGTCAAGGTGGTCGATAGATATAATTTCCTCAGATGAACGGGAAGATTAACATCTTCCGGATGAGATTGAACAAACTGGCGAATTCAAGACTGAATTTCTATGTTGTTGGCCATGGGGATACGCATGTGGCATTAGGGATGGCATGGTTGTACGATCCGGGTGAGTCTTCACACCTCAACCTAACGCGGATACGGAGATGAAATTCAAGGCTGACGTGGTTAATCACAAAAATCAAGGTAATTGAGATAGTAATTTGAGGATGGGGTTTCTTATCTGGATGTATTGGAGAGGTTTTATTCGGCTGCGATATGGTTGATCAAGTGAGTGTATGTTGATGTTCTTCACAGAGCAGCGTAAGGGCGAGTACCCCACCCCACATTCAGATCTTTTGAGACCAAACACCCGTGCTTGAAGTATCATCCCACCTGGTAGACCTCCAGACAGAGGTACGGAGCATATTATTGAGCTGGAGGAGGGCGCAAAGCCCGTGATGATCACTCCCTACCGACATCCGAAACGACTCAAGGATGAGATAGAGAAGACCATTAATGAGTTGTTAGCTATGGGTCATATCAGACCTAGCAAGTCCCCTTTTGCTTCATCGGTTGTATTGGTGAAGAAGAAGGACGGATCACTTCGGATGTGCATCGATTACAGGCAGCTCAATAAAAGAACAATCAAGAACAGGTACCCTATTCCACGTATTGACGAGCTGATAGATGAGTTGCACGGAGCAGTCTTCTTTACGAAGATTGATTTGAGATCAGGGTACCATCAGATTCAGATGAGGGAGCAAGATATTGAGAAAACCGCTTTCCGGTGCCATTGCGGTCACTTCGAGTTCTTGGTTATGCCCTTCGGGTTAACCAATGCACCTGCCACCTTTCAGGCAACTATGAACAGGGTTTTCAGTGCTCAATTGAGGAGATTTGTGTTAGTCTTCTTCGACGACATTTTGGTTTATAGCAGGTCATGGGATGAGCATCTGGCTCATTTGGATACAGTCTTGGGTATCTTAGCAGACGAGTCTTTCTATGCTAAGGAATCCAAGTTCGAGCTTGGCATGGAGTTGTTATATCTAGGGCACATCATCAGTGCCAAGGGAGTGAGTATGGACCCTGAAAAGGTCCAAGCGATTGTTGACTGGCCGGTACCTGAGAACCTTACGCAGCTCAGAGGGTTCATTGGGTTGTGTGCATTCTATAGGAGATTTGTTAGCGGGTTCTCACATCACGCCGCACCCCTTACTGACTTGACGAAGAAGGGGGCTTTTCTTTGGTCACCATAGGCACAGGAGTGCTTTGACAGGTTCAAGGTGATCATGACTTCATGTCCAGTGCTAGCGTTGCCTGACTTTATGAAGTCATTTGATTTATTCTGTGATGCTTCAGGAGAGGGCATTGGTGCCGTTTTGATGCAGGAGCATCATCCGATTGCATTTGAGAGCAGGAAACTCAGGGGTCCTGAGAGATTTTATAGTATCTATGACAGGAGATGTTAGCTATTATGCATGCATTGGCTAAGTTCAGGTAGTACCTGGTAGGCAACAAATTTAGTGTTCGCACAGATCATAACAACCTGAAACATTTCCTAGGACAGCGAGACTTGAATGAGAGGCAGCAAAAATGGGTCAGTAAACTGCAGTCATATGACTTCGATATCACTTTCATTAAGGGAAAGCAGAATGTTGTAGCTGACGCCTTGTCTCGCAGACCCCAGTTGAATGCCTTAGCATAGATCACAGAGGATTGGAGGCATCGGATTATTGCTGAGTATGCTAAGAACCCATGGGCTTCTAGCATCGTTGACAGGATAGAGCAGGACGACAGGTACACTATTGTAGATGACTTGATCATTTACAAGGCGGATTCTTTGGTACCGACTCGAGGTACGCACTACGCTTTGAGAGCCTTCACGACCTTCCTATGGCTGGGCCACCCCGATACTATAAGACTTACAAAATGGTTCGGGAACGGTTTACTTGGAAAGGGCTCAAAACTGATGTATTGCAGTATGTCCATGAGTGTTCTGTGTGCCAACAGAACAAGTAGGAGCACACTTATCCCCGGGCCAAGTTGCTCCAAACACTTCCGACACCGACAGAAGGGAGTGTTTATCGATGGATTCCTTTATCACCGGTTTGCCGGCTGGCCCAGGGTAAAGATTGCATCTACGTAGTGGTTGATCGGTTGACTAAATACGCACATTTTTTTTCGATTACTACTACCTTCACAGCATCGCAGACTGCAGAGTTGTTTTTCAGAGAGGTATTCCGGCTGCATGGGTTGCCTCGGACAATAGTCAGCGATAGAGACAGTCGGTTCATGAGCAACTTTTGGCAGGAGTTGTTCAAGCTTTGTGGGACCGAACTGACACCGAGTACCAGCTACCATCCGCAGACAGACGAACAGACAGCGATTGTCAATAAGTGGGTGGAGGGTTATTTGCGTAATTATATAGCTGGTCAGCAGAGAGCTTGGGTGAGATGGATCTATTTGTGCGAGTATTGTTATAACTCGACTCACCATATGACGATATAGATGACCCCCTTCATGGCTTTGTACGGGTATGAGGCGCCCAATCTCCTGGATTTGATATTGAGCGATAGCAGAGTGCCGAAAAGGGATATGATGCGCAGTCGAGACATCTTGAGGTCTCCGGTGACAATATCCGGTACTTAATCAAAGTAGCGCAGTGCGCTTCATTAGAAGAGGGTTGGAGCTGCATTCTTTGAGGTGTGTGGGTGATATGGTGTACCTCATGTTGCAGCCAGACACGCCTAATTGCGGAAGATTAAAGCAGAGAAACTAAAACCTCGCTACTATGGTCCATTTCGTGTTGTCAAACGAGTGGGCGAGGTTGCTTATGAGTTGGACTTGCCAGCTGATAGCAAGGTCCATAATGTATTTCACGTTTCTCGCATGAAAAAGGCATTGGGTCAGCATGTGATACCCTCTCCAGCTTTGCCACCCCTTGATGACTTAAGGGAAATTGATACTAGTACCTGAGGCCATCCTTGAGATGAGAGAGAGACACCTACGGAGGCGTGTGATCAGGGAATATCTGGTCAAGTGGAGAGATTTGCCAATTGAGGATGTTACATGGGAGCCAGAGGAGATCTTACAGCATCCAGAGTTAAGATTGCTTGAGGACAAGCAATTTCAGGGAGGGCGGACTGTCATGTCCCCATCCTAGTCAGCACAGACTGGTGACGAGGTTAGCCTATCATTTCGATCCTCGTAGGCTGACAGGAGTGTTCTAGGATCATCTCGCGCTTGCTCGCTTGCAGTCTCGGATTTTGCGCTTGTGTCAGTTGGGCCTTCACGCATCTTCCGCTGAGTTTTTCAAGAACTTTCTATTTTTAGAAAGTTAGGTCATGGAAGTCGCTATTTCCTGCACTCTGCCTCAACCATTCAAATTTCGACTGACTCAGCTCAACAAATTGATGTCTGCATCTGGAGAAATATGAGTATTTAATGAAATTACAAATATTTAATATTTTGACTTTAAGAATAAAAGTCACTTATTGAAATATTTAAACATTTAATTATTTGGGTTTAATTATAGCATTTTATTATACTTTATAATAAATTATTAAATGATGACTTAATGAGTATTTTATATTCATTAAAAAAGGGACGCCAATAATTAATGATTTCTCCTAAGTTTAAAAGTGCAAATTAAATCATTCATTTAAATGATTTATTAAAAAGGAGATTGGGTCAAATTTCTTCAAGGGCAATATATACCTTCTCAAGGAAAAATTGAACTATCTTGATTATTATTCAATTTTGTCTTTATTGCTCTAAGCATTGGAGTTTGCAAACCTTAGGGTTTCTGGCAAACGAACGTTTATGGAGAACAAAAACTCTTCAAAGATCAGGCAGACTGAGGGTGTGCAATACCAGCTAAAGCTTGCACTTGGTGATTTCACACAGGGATCACAGACTGAGCTTATTCATTGATTTTAGCAGAGATTCATAGAGATAATCATCAGACAGATAAGGCAACTTCATCAGAGAACTTCATTCAGAGATCTGGCATTTTCCTTGGAGGCCGTACCTTGTCATTTATTGCAGCAGGCCGTACTTTTTTCTGTACTTTTCCAGGCCGTGCCATCTCTTCTCCAGAGGAACGCATATATTCATCAGCTTCTGGTGTTTGTGGCTTGGGCGCTTTGGATTGCTAAAGAGTTTGCATTGTTTTTGTGAGCTTGGAGAACCTCTCTTATTTCTGGCCGTACCTTCTTCTATCTGCTGCAACCGCCATTAAAGATAAATCAGGTTTTTCAATAAATTTATTGTATTTCATTCAGATCTCCGTATTTATTATTGTATATGCTCTGGAATCAACAATAAATGATGCGCCTACTGTTATTGAGCAAGATCTTAGCGTATATTGTGTTCTAGAATTTTATTTGAATTTTCCAAGCATTATTTAGTAAAATCGCAACTTTGATATTCCTCTGAAAACCTTCAAAAAATACAAAAAAACCAAAAATTTGCAAAAACAACAAAATTTCAGTTAGGGTTTGAATCGAGAACCATCAGGGTTCTGACAGTATAATTGATAATACCCAATTAAATTATAAGGCAATTTTTTTGGAAAGTGTTATCACTACAACCCACACCCTTGTTGAAATTGATTCAAAAATTCAATGAAACATGGGAATATCTCTCAAGTTGTGGGACTTGAAACCTACTAATAAAATGTGCAACAACACTTATTCAGTAGGAAAACTATCCTAATATGTACAAAAATTTGAAAGTCAACCTCAAAAACAAGGTTTGAGGTGTTTTCTATTGATTGGGATATGGATAAGTTCACCATTAATTTTTTAGAGTGAGAATGCATTAGCTTATTTAAAATGAGCAATGATGCATGGGCCACTCTAAATGACATAAAACTTGGTATGTCTCCCAATTTTTTCTCTATCTTTATCCCATTTCAAAACCAAATCTCCTTAAAAAACCTTATTAGTTACCCTCTTATCAAATGTCCTCTTCATTTATGATTGATAAGCCTCAAGAGTTTGAATTATTGGTCTCATACTTCTTCAAACTCCATTAACTCAACTAACCTCAGTATCATGGAATCATTTTCTAACATCTCCAACTATTGAGCAAGTTCAAGAGAAGGCAACTCAAGTGACAATGGGAGTTTTTCCTCTCTACCATTAACCAACATGAGTGGAGAGTTACCAACACTCTCCAACCCTCTTTGGTGTGATTATATTATCCCAAATATTTTTTCCAAGCTTAATGTTCCAAGTCCTTTGTTTATATTGTAGTGTATTTTTAATGATCCTAATGAAATTCTTGTTGGTTGACTCAACCAAACCATTTCCTTGAGAGTAATAGTTTGAAGGTGTCTTTAAATAGACTCCATGTTTTTCAAACCACTCACTAATCTTTGTGCCTATAAAATATTTAGCATTATAAAAAATAATAGTAAATGGGACACCAAACCTTGTTACTATTTCATCAAGGAAGTCTAGAATGGAGGATTATATGGAATCTTTCAAGGAAACTGCTCCTATCCATCTAATAAAGTAATCAATAGCTATTCAAATCCATTTATAACCAACACTAGATGGTGTATTTATCATGCCAATAAATTCCAACCCCACTGTGCAAATGGTTGTTCTATTTGGATGGGGTGAAGAGGAAGAGCAATTAGTTTTTATTTACTTGTAAAGTAAACACACTCCTTGAAAATTCTTACCCACTTATGAGCATCTCTGAATAAGTCAAGCCAATAGTAACCATCCCTCATCATCTTAATAGTAGTTGTTCTTGAAAAATAATGACCCCCTAAAAGGCCATTATGGAATTATTGAAGCATTTTGTTAGTATGAATTCAATAAATACATATTAAAAGAACTCCATCAATATATTTTCTAAACAAAATTTCATCAACAAGAACATAAGGTATAGATTGCAACCTAAAATACCT
>VDFB02195777.1:0-37064 GCA_007258455.2 Sequoia sempervirens | reverse complement strand
TCAACATGGCATCTTTGAAGAATATTCCCTCAAATTTGAAATCAAAAGCAAGTTGAAATGTACATCCACCAAGGCATTTAATGGGTCTTACATGTCTCTTACAAAGGTCAAATTCAACATTTAACTCTCAAATTTAAATTTGAATCTCCCCCTCTTTGGCATTGATCAAAATGTGCTCATCCTCCAACCTATCACAAAGTTGACAAGTGGCCTCTTTTCATTGGCTTGTTTTTAGTCCCACATCCTCCATGTTTGGCATTCTTATATCATTCTATTCTATAAATAAAGATCATCTCCATTGGTTTACTCCTCCAAAACTCCACAATCTTAGCAATTCATCTCCACATCTTGATCCACAAATCCTATGCAAAGTCACTCTCTTCATTTGAGAACTGATTTTGCCCATCTTACTCCATCTTCAAAGCATTTTATCATTTAGCTTATCTTAGCAAGGGTTGGGAAAGGGCTATTTTCCACAATAGCACCAATCCACTATGAAATAGGATTTATTTCATGTTTTATATGCTCTAATTTATCTTTTAATTTGTTTGCATTTTGAAACATGATTTATTATTTCATAGGAATCTTAAATTTGTTCATTTTGAATTAAGGCAGATATAAGGTTCACAGACTGTTACTCGGAAACCGTGATGCTTACGAACTCTTCGTCTAAGCCTACAGGATTGAGTTGGGCCCCTCTATAATAACCTCTCTCAGTTTTTGTTATGTCAAAGTCGTTTTCCCATGGTGTCCAATTTTTACTTGATGAAAAAAGTGTCAAATGCAAGCAGTGTAAAGCTACAAAGTGGTGCAACTTTCGCTTTGCAATTCATGTGACCAAACAAACTGCTCCAATGCATCCCTATAGGTACGTTTACGCTAGACATGGTGCTCTTTCACACCTAAACACATGGAATCAATTTGAGCTACATTCAATCGGTTTGATCCCTTATGATGGCATCCAAAACAATGAAAATATAAATATACACATGACGATTGAGAAGTTTGAGTTTTCCACACAAAAAGTATATGAACATGCTTAAGTCTAGCAAGTGCAATATTTTTTAATTATCCTCCTTGCCCTTACAACAATATACAAGCAATTGTAAATGCGTACAATGGTGCAACTTGGGAACATTTTATTTTTCCTCAATTAACAACTTTGGTTGTGAAGAATTTTGTCATTTTCATTTGAAATGATTTGCTATGCTTGAAAATTGGAGTCTAAGAGAAACGAGTGATGCTCTCACATACATTTATTATTTGGTGTGATAAATAAAGTTTCTACCATTGAGTCCATTTCTTATTTGTATTATAAATTATAACTTGCTTTCTCTCGAGTCCATTTCCTATACAAGAAATAATATTGCAAAAAATTGACATATACATCTTTTGAGGTGTTTATATGGTGATGGATTAAGAACATAACAATTCATTATGCACTATGAGGATTATGTTGTGAAAATGTTTAAAAACTATTCAAGATAAATGTTTGTATGAAAATGTGTCAAGAAGTTAACTACTTATCATCTACTATGAATATTATGTTTTGCAAGTGTTGTGAAGATTATGTATCCTTCGCTTAATTGGGTTGTTCCAATCAAAAGATTAAATATATTGAAATATTTTTATGAAACATTTCATAGAATACCAATTGAAAACATGTTTTTTATGTTTAGATAAAGCATTTCATGGAACTCTTTGGATTTGTGAATGCTTGGTCTAGACCTACTCCAACATGATTAAACAACCCAATGTTAGTCAATAAACAAATCTATAATAAACATCCCCCATGCAATTCATTCAAACACAATGAACAAGAAACAAAGCAAAGTTAATCAAATGAAAGCTAATAAATCTTATTCAAATGCTCAAATCAACATCCCATGGGGGAATTTGTGCTTCTTTGATGTGGAAATAATCCCTTTCCCAATTCCTTGCAAAGCTTTGATGAAGATTGTGTGATCCTTGATGAAAATTGTCAATAACCTAGCTAAAATTGATGAAAACTATGAGAACTTGGATGAAAATGTGGATGAACTTGCTGAAATTTGTAGATATTAACCTTGCATGAAGTTGTGGATCCCAAATCAATAGAGAGGTCCCCTATTTATAGGAAAGAATGATGGAGAAATGAGAAATAGGAAGAATGTGGGATTAAACTTGAACCAATGGCATTGTGCCACTTGTCAACATGCTATTGAAGAGAGCTGGAGCACATTTTGAACAATGTGCAAGTTAATGCATATAGGTGGAATTTGAAATTTAAAATATGGCTTATGGAGGAAGAGTTGTAAGATGAGTTAATGCCAAGTTGGCTAAACAAAAAGGACATGTAAGAGCCATAAATGCCATGTTGGAGGACAAGTCCTTTTGGGAGGGAGATTTCAAATTGAAGGAATATTCCAAAGAGATGCCATATTTGAATGGAAATAGAGGAATTAATAAATCAAATAAATTGATTTATATGTGCAAGTTGCAAAAGTTAGAGGATTTGAGGATTAGAATTAAGAGTTAATTATGATTTAATTAACTTAGATGGAATTAGTTGATATGACATTTGATTTAGAGTTTTAGATTTATTTAAATCAAAATGAGAGGAATATGAACATTAGTAATTTAATTAAATAAAGTTGATTTATTCAATTAAATGAAAAACATTAGATTTAATCAAATAAGGTTGATTTATTCAATTAAAAGAGATGACTTTAGGATTTAATTAAATAAAATGATTTATTTAATCAAAAGAGGAACATTAGAATTTAATTAAATAAAATGATTTATTTAATTAAAGAAGAATCATGATGAATTAATTAAATAAGGATTATTCAATTAATTGGTTAGTAAAGAAGTGATCCAAGAAGAATTGGCGTTAGTGAATCAGGATCGAGTGCATGATATCAATCAAGATAATTTGAACGTCTACAAGATTAAACTGAATTGAGATATGTAAGAACAAGGGAGCATTAGGAAATACATTGCTCAAGGATCTTAAATAAGCCTTATCTCCTGTTACAATTTTGGGTGGATTATTACTTTCAAAGTATTGGGAATGCTTTGTCTATTTTCTAGTTGGCAGTTGTCATTCTAGAAGGCTCATGTCTTGATATATTTTATACTCGTTCTTAATCAATTATCAAGTTAATAAGTAGTACATTTAATTATAGTTAATCTTTTCTTTTCAATTTGTGCAATTTTGGAATTTGTAACTCTACTGCTATTCCTAGAAATATTGAATTTGTTTAGCATCAACTAATAAAGTTGTTTAGCATCAATCAATTAATATTCAAGACAAACCATAAAGGACAACAATGATCAATGCTAGGGCTAACCAATTAATAAGTATACATTGGAATACATTCAATGTACAAAAATGGTTGTAATAGAGTTTTTGTTATTCATATTAGCAACTACTCTATGAGGAATGTTTTTATGTGGTGTTAATGACTTAGCAACTATCTTCGTAGCTTTATAATGTTTAAGTCTATGTTCTTACCTATTATCTGGATATACCAAGAGAGATGTACGGTCTAATGAGGCTATTATGAAATATTTATTTATGGGTGGAATAAGTTCTTCCATTCTTGTTTATGGTCTTTCTTGGCTATATGGTCTATCTGGAGGAGAGATTGAACTTCAAGAAATAGACAATGGTTTTATCAATACACAAATGTATAACTCTCCAGGAATTTGGATTGCACTTCTATCTATAATGGTAGGAATTGCATTCAAACTTTCTCTAGTTCCTTTTCATCAATGGACCCCCGATGTAAATGAAGGAGTGTGATTTGTTTTACAAATTATTACATTTCTAAATCTCTTTTTTAGAAATGTTTCTATTTATAAAAACTCTATAAACATGTGGAAGAAAACACTGTTATTCCCACTTGGACTAAGACATCACTTTTACCAAAAATTGAATTGAATTAAGGTAAAGAAAAGTAAGAAACAAACTAAATTGTTTGATTGAATAAACAAATAACTTTTACAAGTTAGTTATTACGAGTAGTTTTTACAAAAGGATCAAATTAATGGCGTGTACAATCTTTTTATTCTTAACATAGATGCCACATAGTAAGTTTTCATTTTTCAAAAACTACGAGTGTAAAAAAAAAGGCATCTGTCGACAAAAATATTACCCTAAGATGAACATCTCATGACTATTCAAAACAAATTAAATCAGATGGTTTTCTTTTTTCCTTTTAACTCTTTCATAACAAAATAAGAAAAAAAGATGATTTACAATAATAACCACTGAGTAAGGATTCCTCTGAAAGTTAAGGATTAATGATTCTTTCTATCAATTGAATTGATTCAATCTTATACATACATGAGGAAGGTAATAAAAAAGAGAGAATCAAACGATTATGCTAATCTTTTTTATCACTTAGGAGCCGTGCGAGAAGAAAGTCTCATGCACGGTTCTGAATGAGAGAAAAGAGGGATAATTCCTCTTTTCAACTCTAACTCCCCCACTCCAGTCGTTGCTTTTATTTTTGTTATTTCAAAAGTAGCTACTTCAACTCTCTTTATAACCTATTACAACTATCCAAAACTGAGACAATCTTATATACTCTTTTATGTTGACAACTAATTGAATTACCACCTAAACGTGAAAAGTTGACCAAAAGACAAACTAATAAAAATGAAACATATTCTGCTTATCATAGATTTTTTGGACATCACACCAATAATTTTTGTCCTTTAAAGAAAGTATTGAAGAATTTTGCACACTATAAGAATCAAATTTGACTAAAAAAGAATGCATTTTGCTCCTTGCTATGTAATAGTTGTAGGATCATAACATCCTCACTATTACATGTTACACATTCATTGCAAATCATTCTCTTTATTGCTAGGAGCTCATTCTCATCACCCATCTCGACTCATCCTTGTCTTGTACTTAGTGGGGGCAAGGGATTAGATAGCCTTGTCCTAGTTTTGGCATTTGACGTTGACATCCACCTTCCATATATACTGAACAAGATTGGGATGTAGATGACCTGCGATAGGTTGACTCACATGTGTCTTACTAGCCTTTTGCATTATTTTCTTTTTCATGTTTCTTTGTGTGGTTGCATGTGCGTAATGTGATCCCTCGTACTATTTTGTTTGATGTATCTCTCTTTTTGTGCATTCCTCTATTTGTATATACATTCTTCTATATGTCATAAACATTTTACCTTTTCACTTGTCTTGTGTTTTCCTTTTGGGGATGACGCAAGGCATCGAGACATTTAGGTCTCTTCCATGTTGACCCAAAAGGATTTTTCTTTATTTTTTCTCTTTATGTGTCATTCTTCCAATTCTATTAGTATTTGGGGAATGATGACGTTTTCGAGCTCTATAACAACATTGTAACAAATATATACTGACCTTGAATCTGTAGATCCTTTATGTGTTTTTAGGGGCAATCCCTGATTTCTTTTTCATGACGTAGCTTCATTTCAAAAACATATGACTTGGCATAGGGCTTTTTGAGTAAACTCATGTCTTAGGATTGAAGATCAAGGCCACTTTAAAGAAATTTCTCACAAAAATGGTGTTAGCAACCGCTTTAAAGTGGGGGGATACATTGATAATAGCTTTTGACATTTCTCATGTTTTCTGGTGCGATTTTCTTTCTTCTTGTGATGTGTCCTTTTCTTGGTGGTGTCATTGGGTTTGATGTCCTCCAAGAGTGAAATTTCTTAGCATACGACTTTCCTCTTAGTGGTGATGTGATGCACTGCATTCCCTAAGTTATGAATCTTTTACTCTTGATTTGTTCTCTCTTGGAGACATTAGGCACAACGTTCCCTAAGAAGATCTTGCATGAACTAAGAAAAATCCCTTTGAACAAAACCTTTACTTGCATTATTGTTCATGAGTGTTTAGCATAATACAACTTGTTAACCTTATGAAGCTCAAAGCCCAAATTCAAGGCCACCTAGCATAACACACCTTGCTTGGCTATGGAGCCTTGCCTTGTTCATAGGTGCTTAGCATAATACAACTTGTTAAGCTCTATGAAGCATGAAACCTTTCCTTGTGGCACCTTATTGAACTTATCAAAGGGATAGTTTTGGTATGGTTAGTACGATGAGAGCTGAGACAGAGGCATGACTTTCTCATTGTACAGTGAGAGCCTGTAAAACTGGCATGACTTTCTCATTAAGCCACTTTATTGGGAAAATCACCTAGTGGACAACTTGAATTTTTGCTACCTCGAAGTGAGCACAAAACATACAGCTTAGATGTGGTCCATGCCGATCAGACAGTCTAGGCTTGATCTTCCTGGTCTTTGTTGTTGTATGATTGCGTTTCTTTGTCATTAATGCATACATAAGTGTCTTGAATGTCTACTTTAGTGTGATTTTGACATGGGGTCATCCTCTCACTAAAGTGGGGGCTAAATGTAGTGTAGGAAAAAGTATCATTTTTCACACTTAATTTGGGAATATGAATAATTAATAATAAATTGAGCTTAATGATGCCTTAATTTAGTGTTGTAATATGTTTTTTACAAATTCACATTAAGATTAGGGCTTTATTTATTAAAATGGACTTGATTGTGCCTTATTTCTAGTGTTGTAAGGTGTACCTTTACACTTTCACACTAACCTAGGGATTTATTAATTAATTGAGGTTAATTATGCTTTAATTGGCTCCTTTAATTCAAATCCAAGCCCAATTAATTGTATTTTTTGAGGGATAAAACCTAACATTCATAAATTCCATAACATAATGTTTAACATTGAATAATGTGTGTCCTAGGTAAGTGACCTAGGACCCATTTTCGGTAGGGTGAATGGGTCCTCACTTAGGCCTAGGACCTAAATTCAAACTATGTTTTTGGCTATTTTTCAATGATTTCAAATGTGTATTTAGATGTCAGGTTGTGATATTTGAATTTTGGGAATTAATGTTAAGATATGTATAAATAAGAGGTCATTTCACTATGCTTCATCCTAGAATTTTTAGGTGACTTCATGAGATCAAGCTAGAGCATTATCAAGAGCGATTCAAGAGCATTTCAAGGGATTCAAGAGTAAATTTATTGAAGATTATTGCAACAATCAAAATCTTATCGTCATGTCAAAGTCTTCTTGCATCATGCATGTTGTTTAAGCTAATATGGTGATGTAGAGTTCAAGATCTATTCAAGTATTCAAAGGCATTGTTTCAAATCAAGTTTCATGATCAAGATTCACATCCATTGAGGCCAATTCATACAAGTCGCAGATCTACAATCCAAGGTTTAAACAAGGGTTTGGTGAGTTGTGATATTATTTGTTCATTCGTTATTCCTTCATGCTATTTTGTTTCATTTCAAGGTTTAATTACCAAAATGGGGTTTGACCAAGGCAAACCCCCATTCACCTAACAAACAACATTTTTCTCTCTTTGATATGTGATTGCAGATTTTAGGTGGAAGATCCTTTGAAGAGCAAAATTAAAGAAAGTTGCAAAGTTGTCAAAGTTGTAAGGAAAGTTGTCATTTCATGGAAACTCTTCTACAAGATTTATTTTCTGCTACCCGACAGTGAAAATCGAGAATCCGAGAGTGCAGACACAAAAGAAGAGAATCCATAAACAGATTTCAGAGAGCCCTAACCAGGGGCGAATGGGTCCTCAGTGAGCTTCAAAAAGTGACTTTTGGTGACTGTTACACATTATTTCCCCCTTTCTAGATCTTCCTTTTGATTGCTATTTCCATCAGTTTTGAGTACAGTCTTTCATTTGCATTTTGTAGCTTGCATTTTGGAGTTTGTTTGATGGCTTTAATCTTTCTCCCCAAAGTGCTATTTAGCTCATACCCTCGTCCTTGCATAGAGAGGAAATTTGCAGATTCATACCTTGATTTGACTCACCTTTTGGTTGTTAGTCATCTCATTGTTTGGATCTCATAAATCCTTGAATGAAATTAGAGAAATAGGTCCTTTGTGGTGAACCCCTTTTCATAACATTTTACCGCCACACCCTTATGTTTCATCATTTCACCCACTAGTCAAAGAATTGGTGGCAAAGAAAGCACAACATATATAGACATTCAAAAAGGGGTCAATGATTGTATACTTGACCTCAATTTCACTAAACCAGTGTTGTTGTCAAATTGTCTACAAGTCAAAGAACAAAACCACCTTGCTAGCATTTGGCATGAACTTTGTAGCATTGCGACCTTGTTTATTTAGAAAATATAGGTCATAGATGGTAGATTAAATCATTATAAATGAATTAAAGTTGGGTTCTTAAGATACTATACCTCATTTATATATAAATTTTTTAAAAATGAATTATATTTGATATTTAATTGAAGATGTCAACTAAATTCAACATTATTTTGACAAGAAATTAGTTAAATTTGTAAATATTAATAAAAGTAACAATCTATTTGATTTAATACCAACTCTAAAATAAGCATAAATTTGAAAAAAAATATTAATATATATACAATGCCATTGATGTATATTGTATGTTCTTTTAATAAATTTTAAAGATTATTTTCACTTAAGATAAATAAATTTTGTTTGAATAAAATGTAATTTACAATTTTTTTTAATTATTATTTTAGGTTAGAAAGTATTATCTATTTAAAACTATTTTGTTTTATAAAGAAAAAGAAAAAACACTTTTTAAAAAACTCAAGGATAATTAATTTATGACGTATAACAATAATTTAAAAAATGTTTTCTTGATTATGAGAAATAGGTATCTTCGTCAGACTAAAGATATTTCTTAAACTAATTTTGTTTTACCGTTAGAAAATAAAACACGAAAAAAACCATACAGTATACAGTGGCCAATCGAATAGGTTTTCATTGACCATGGCAAGCGCGTAGGCAAGTACTAACTAGTGCACATCAGGCATGCAAATTTCTGTTCCTCAACTCAGATTGCAAGAATGCAGTAGAATCTTGGATAGAGTGAGGGATTGCGTCGTTTAGATTTGAAAGAAGGCAAAAGATAAATAATGGAAAGTCTTGCATGTGGGTTACCATTCTCAGCCCTTATAAGCCCACAGAAGAATCTTCACAGGACCTTTTCAACAACTCAGCATCATACTCTGGGATACAGAAAATTTAGCTCCAACCTTTCTTCGAGCAAAACATTGATGTGGAAGTCCAATGCCACCGACAGACATACCACTTTCGTCTGCAGTGCACAACAGGTAGAAAAAGATGCCGCATTGTATGTTTTCCTCGTCATTTCATGGGATTCTGCATTGTGTTGGCGTGCTGTTTTTAATTGTTGTTCATAGTGGGCTTTGTCCAGGGGGTTGGCATTAGAAGGTATCCTCCTCGCAGCGAGGATGAAGGAAGTTCTGCTCCTTCTAATATATTGGAAGAGATTGTTTGGAATAAGGGCTCAGAGGTTGCACAGGCAAGCTTCTACATCAACGTTTTTTTTTTCTTTCAAAATTTAGTTTTATACGGTGGGATCTTTTTTCTTTCTCTGCTAATTGGTAAATTCTTTCTTTGTTTTTGTTTTCAAAAGATTAAGAAAATACTGATCTATTAAGTTTCGATGATATTGAGGGTTTAAACTGTTCCTCTCTTGTGAAATTTTAAAAAGAAAACAGAAGCTACAGAGTTTTCCTCAACGACATAGGGTTTAGTGTTTAAATTGTCCAGAAAATGCCTGCATTTCTTTTCTAGTAGACATAAAAAAATGTCTATGGGATTCCTTACATACAGAATAAGATATTCCAATGGACTGTATTTGATGGTAGTAGCAGAGATGATAACACAGCTTATCTATGCTGCCAGAGTATTGGAACAGCTAAAACTTCCAGAACCTTGGCATTATTAACTATAAGGCCGATTGCATGCAGTCCATAAATACGGTATAGCAACCTAATCTGGTCCTCTTTTACTTATGCTTGGAACACAGCCCATATGTACAAACATCAAAACACAAAAAGACTTCATAGCTGCACAAACCATGACCAGGGTATAGTTCTGAATCCTGAGATCTTGACCGGAGCCCAATATAACATATTAGGAGTCTTTATAGTTTATTCCCTTTGCCTAATTCACCTGTGGACATGTCTAACCCTTCAAAGGATGGAGAAAGCATCTTTGTGGATATCTTTGCTCCATTGGAATACAGTTCATTCAAATGCCACAGTTATACACCTACACCAGGCATGTAGGTGTGCTGTATGAGTTTTGGCTGATTCTCTCAAGCAATCTAAATTATATTCTCCAGACTCTGTTGCATGATTCTTACAATTAATGCAAATTGTATTCTCTTGACTCCGTAGCAGGCAAGTAGCCCCATCTGGTAGAAGTTTGATATCTTCTAGCTTCAAAGACCATCATGTGTGTGTCCCACTTTAGGAAAAATATGGATATCAATATCTTGAATGATATTTTTTGAACTCAATTGAGGTGCTCAACTATATTATTCAAATAGTCAAATGAATCCACTGCAAAAGAAAGTCACAGGTTGCTGGTGAGGATATGTTGCTACTGCTCTGGTTGTCTGGTTTGGCATTTAAAATGGAGAGCTGGATTGAAAGCAGTGAATTGGATCAACGTGGAGGCCAGATTGAAAGTGGAGAACCAGATCAAATCTAAAGTAGAGAATCAGATCAGTGTAGCCACCGAAGTGCCTTATTGGTTGTCTTTTGTCACCTTAGATGGTTTACGTTCTCTCTAGCCGACAAATGGTTCAATAATTATCCCCTCTATAGCTTGATTCATCATTTCAAGGTCAACATTTAGCTGATTTATGGTCATCTCATTAGAAAGAAGCAAAGGGTAAAATGATCTTTCCACTCTATTTTGCTTCATTGAAATCAAGATTGGAACAGAGTGCATAAGGCAGAAACTGCTGCCTGTTTGGGAAAAACTCTGATGCCTCACATTGCAAACATATCATGTAAAAGGAATAGTTGATGTCCCACCATAACTCAAAATAGTCAATCTCATTGTTGATCAGGTGGGTTGAATGTAAATTTCCTACCTTAAAGCTAGTCCAGAAAATTGATGAAAGCTGTCATTTTCATGTCACATGGTCGAATTGATTACTACTTCAACATGACCCTCTTCTTAGACTGCTAGTGATGTGAATGAGAATTTTCTCACCTGCTTCCTTATTTGCATACATCAATGATGCTATTGCAATAGCAATTACTGCTTTCAACAGCACTAAAATGGAGTTTTAATTGCATTCTCACCAGCCCAAACATAGATTTAATGCAAATCTCCCTACAGTGTCTTGGGACATGTATAAGTACCAAAAGCCCTGTCTAACAAATTCTTAAGTTATCGAAGGAGTCTTAAAAAAGAGACTAAATAAATCCCTTGCTTGACCATTTTAAAAATCCACTCACAGTCCAATTTTAAGCCACAAATTTTTATCCAATTATAAAAAGATGCCTTGATAGAGGAAAGCCATAACAAACAAAAGAGATTCCAACTTCACTCATTTAGCATTCATTTGGATGAATTGCAGAAATCAGGTAGTCATTTAGACAAAGTAGTAGAGATCTCTTACCTGAGTAGCCTCTGCCTGCATTTTCTCTTCCCTTTTCACCTGTTCATCTTTTCACCCCAGAAGTAACCACTTTGGTAAATTTAAACTGTTCTCAGAACTGCAGACCAATAGTGCAATGGATATTCAAATAAATTATCATTCTGTCCATTAACTTCACACTTCTCTCCTTCCCAAGTTCAATATCCATTTGCATTAATTCTAGATATGAAAATCTCCTGGCACTTTCCAATTCATCTCACACTTGCTAAATTGCCTGTAGTAATGCAGTCTAAATACATAGAAGTAAACCCAGAAAAGACTGTAGTAACTAGTCTAAATACACAGAAAGTAAACCCAGAAAAAATTCTAACAGCAGATGTGTATATTTTGTCTTTTTGAAATACATACTCTCAGGAAACAATACAACAAACTTATACTACTCACTGACACTAATTTTTCTGTGTGATTGTTGCTGCCACCTGGTACTGCTGAAGACCTCAGAATGACCTTGTTGTTGTCTTGCACTGCTGAATACCCCAGAATAATCTTGATGCTGCCATATACTACTGAATATCCCAAAGGGTTTCTGTCTTCATGAGAGCCGATCTGAAATTTTTTGAGGATTTTGTCTCAAGCAACAAGCTGCTGTAGCAGCATCCAGTTTCTGTAAACAGAATGAAATTTTTGTGTTTGTAATAATCAATGACCCTTTCCTCTTCCCAGCATTACCTATATAATCTTCAACTCAAGCAATTCACATATCATGGGAATTAATCCCATGTTCAATGCTAGCAAACTGACAAACACTTCCCCAAAATTTAGAGAGATAACTAACTGCTTGAATCCTTATTTAATTGAAGTTGATTCCTTATTTAATTGAAGATAACTAATGGAATAACTGCAGCGTTCCTTATTTAACTGATACAACTAAAACTAGCTGACAAACTAAAAGACTAACAAAATCTAACAGCTGACAGGATCCAGTCAACCACAATCCATGTCAATTACCAACAGCTCAGTGTTTGTGGGTCATAAAGCATTACATTGCCCTTCTCATCCACCATAAATCCAACACACCTCTCAATAAACTGTGCTGTAAATGCTCTCTACTTGTCTTTCTAAAGTCCATTAAAAATATTGACTCAAACTCTAGGTATTTTTTTAATAAAGCTCCCAACATTTAGGAAAATCACATATCACTGTCAAAATAGAAACTTAACAAATTATGTCAAGCCTCTGGGAACCCACAATTAAACCTGCACAAGTAAATGGAAGGAAGAAATGTGATGAACTGGGCAAGGCTCTTGTCCTCCTTCATCCACAACTCTCTTTCTGCTCAGTTGTGCTATTCCACACAAACCACTCCAATAATATCTGTGCGAGAATGGAGCAGTGAGGGGCTTCAACTGCATCCCTGCATCAATAAATGATGAGTAGTGGTTGAGGATTGGGTGGCCCAACACAGCTATAGAGCCCCTATAGGGAGGGCAAACAATCAGTGGTAAATGATACTTTATAATGATATAGTTAATCAGGGTTTTATCGCTGGAGTTCTAACATAATAGTATTTGTTCTTGAATCCATAGCTTTAGATTTGTATGCCAAACTCCATGTCTTAATTCATGGTTGTCTGGATTTTGAGCATAGCAATGGGTCTATTCCCAACTCCTGATATGAAAGTTTGAATCTCTGCAACTTTGTGATGTCCTATTTTATTTAATACAATAATTATGTCATGCCCGTGCTAAGTAATATATCTTACAGCACTCAGATCGCAGCAGTAATATATAATTATTTATAAAAAAGTCTTGAATTAAATAATACTTAAAACTTTGTTATGGGCTGACTCCTTTTAGAATATAAGACAATCGCCGACCAAGGGAACTTAAGAAAGGATCGATGGAAGTGTCTAAGGGAAATCTTAAATGTAGACTTTAATTAATGCAGTGATTACATATATAAGGTAGCAATAATATAATGTAGACTTTAATTAAATTTAAGGCAGCAATCATTGTATTCACAGCAATTAAGAGGCAGCCCTTGAAATATAGAGGGTTGCATCCTTTGAAAGGGGTGCAATTATTACAAAGATTGTGACTATTCACACCACTATGAGGATATATAAAGGCAGACAAATCATTTGTGAAAGGTGTGAATTGGGAATGAATATGAAGTGGATAGAAATGAATTAAAAATCTGGATGAAGCAGCAGATTGGAAAAAAGGAATAAATTTATACTCGGGAAGTAAGTTTATATATATATATATATATATATATATATTTAAAGTGATTATTGTAAGATTGAAATTATATATATATATTCGATAATGCAATAATGATGCTTACAACAATTATTAATCTATATTAGCTAAGTTGCCGGTTCTGGTACTGGTTCAGGTTCGGGTTTAGGGGTTCGGTTTGCCGGTTCGGCTAAATTTTTTGGGGGGTGGGTTCGGTTCGTTTTGGGTTTGTTAGTACAAAAAACATGTATATATATATAGCCTAGAAGCATGAATTAGGATTAGAATATCACATAACATCATATAAACAACAAAACCAGCATAAACTTGAATATCATTTAAAACATGCATGATAAAAGTCTCTTGCTTCATGGTTACATCCTACGATTGTCATTAGGCTAGACTTTTGTATGTCATGTTTCATGGCAGTTGATAAAATACTTTTCAGTTAAAAGTAATAGAGTCATGCAATTGTTGTTATTGTTACACCTTGTGGGTTTGGCTGTAGTGAGGGGACATTTGACGATGTCTATGCTTGCTAGGTGGTAATGAGGTGCACATGTGTCCTGTGATCTATGAAATGCCAGTATGTCCTTGTATTAGAAAAATGAGATTTTTTAAAGGTTTTTTAAAATTTTCATTACCCAATGGTGGAATTACATAACTGATGTTCGCTGCTTGAGCTTAATATGGTAAAAAGTCATCATCGCGGTAGTTCACAAGCAAATAACCAAGTTTCTGATTGCTGTTTCACTTGTACACCTGTTTATGGGCTGTGATTTGAGAAGGTACTTGTTTTCTGATTTCCTTTTACTGAGTTTCATTTTACGTTCCTAATGTAGTTATGAGATGAATTTAGCTTCTGAGATTTTGTGTACATACATTATGTCTGTTGTTGATAGTTGTGTTACTTGAAATTTTACTTATGAATCCTTTCAGACAATATTGCAATATTGTAGTTGAATTAAAAGCAATTACCGTGTTTAATAAAAATTACTTTTTTCTTAAAAAAAAAACCACTTTTTGGTTGCCTTATCACGCGGGTTCTCCTTGGGTTCGCCCAGGTTCTGCATAGGCGAACCAAACCAAGCAAACACAAACCCTGGCCGAACCCGCAGAGGAATCGAACCAGGATCCGAACCTGACGTGAACCAGATCCGAAACCCAATGTTTTTTAGGAGAATCCGGTAACATAGCATATTAGTAATTATTCATTTGATTTAATCTATTAGTTTCCTATAAGCAATTAGGCATGGATTTATGAGGGAACACAATTGGGGGAGGCAGCAGACCAGTTCCACAATGTAAGTAGACCACCCCATGTTGGATGGTAACGAAAGTTCCTGCCACTTGGGGCCAAGGGGTGATTGCCATGCTCTTGGGCTTAATTGTGATGAATAGTCCCCAGGTTCCACAATGTAAGTAGACCAAACTCATGTTGGATGGTAACAAAAGTTCCTACCACTTGGGGCCAAGGGGTGATTGCCATGCTCTTGGGCTTAGTTGTGATGAACAGTCTCCACCACATAAGTAGACCAACCTCATGTTGGATGGTAACGAAAGTTCCTGCCACTTGGGGCCAAGGGGTGATTGCCACGCTCTTGGGCTTAATTGTGACGAATAGACTCTGGGCCTACCGTGCTTTCCTTTCCAATCCTTTCTATGATTGGTTTATATTAATTGTTTATTTACTCTTGAGTTCAATAACTTTTATATGATTTAATTTAGAATACTATTTGTAAAACAAATTATATAGTTGGAATTGTTACTTTTTGGGCAAATTCAGGCATACCCCAACTAGGGGACATTACAAATTTTGTGAAAGGAATGCCTGGCCTAACTTTGGCCTATATTTAGGACATGGAGGTTTTGATGTGGAAAGCCAATTGTTGGGATGCTCTCTAGCTTACTTCTTTGTATTATTGGATTTTGTCGTCTGTTATGTCTGATGATTTTTATTTTTCAAACTACTAGATCTTTACACAATTGTTTTTGAATGAAACAGATGAAAGAAAACATGCATTTGGAAAGTGTGAAAGAAGCTCTATCCAATGCATTGCCTCCTAGAGATTTTATTGGTGCATTAAAAGTCCGTGCAGCAGAAACTGGTTTACCAGCTTTAATAGCAGAAGTGAAGAAAGCATCACCCAGTAGAGGGATAATTCAGCCTAACTTTGACCCAGTAAGTGTCTCATTAATGCTTTTCCAATACTGTTTTCTTTTCTTTTTCATCAAGTGTCCATCTTTGTTAACCAGTTCATTCAAGTGTAATTCTGAGTGCGATGAGTTTTTGTAGACTGTCATTTTTAAAATATGAAAGGAACAAGTCAATTTGAACTCTGTGAAGAATGATTAAATGAAAAAGAGATGTATGCACTACACACACACAGTTGCATGCGTGTAAAGCTCCAAAACTTGCAAATTTTGCCACATATCACAATTCAGTCATTTTTAGGAAAATATTTAATGGGCACAGTTTTTCTTGAATAAAAAAATAATGTCATATTTTTGGATGTTTTTCATACGAAATCTTAGTGTAGTTGGTAAGTTATCTCTTCTAGCAGGCTTACAAAAGGGGATACACTCTTTAAATTCTGCCTTTTGTGAACATGCTTGTATATATGAGAATTTTATTGTCATCATGGTTTTGTATCTCCATTGGCAGTTTCACACTATTTTTATTAGATTTATGTAACCCTAAGAAGCTGGGTTTGGCAGAACAGTTGACTGTATTGGCAAAATACCAGTTCAGGATGGCCTGTGGGTTCACCCAGGGTCTGGCCTGAGCACCTTAGGGTGGACCGTGGGCAAACCCATGCATTGACATTTGACATTTTGTAACTTTATATTGATATTTGACATTGAATCAATAAATTCATAAAGATAGATTTGACTCCAATATGGGAGAATTGGAGATTATTGATTGTAGTTTTATATTTTTAATATTTTTTTACAAGGAGAATCTAGATCCACACAACTATATACTGTTATGGGAAAAACCTCACCATAACTCTTTGGCAAGTGACCTGCCTTTCGCTTGTGGTGTTGTGGGGTTTGAACACACAGCCAAACATTTGTGTCTTTCAACTACTTGCTGATTGGTCTGCACCTTGGGGGGCTATTATAATTTTTTATTGACATTTGATATTGAATCATAATTTCATTGATTCACTGTCAAATGTCAATACAAAATTACCGTCAGTAATCTTCAATTCTACCATATTTGATGTTTTCTAAGTTGGTGGTTTGGGTATGGTGGTTTTGTGATTTTTTTTAGAGGTTCGTTATGGCTGGGTACAGCTGTACAAAAAATTATAAAATATTAAAGATTAAAAAAATAATTTGCACAAAATAGACAAAATTAAATACAAAACACAGTTTATAATTTCAAGTGAGTGGTGTTTTTGCACTGTATGAAATTATGTGATGTGTTATTGGGATTCAACTGCATAGTTTCAAGTCAAATTCCATCAACATATATTTCACGATTTTTTGCTAACAAGAATCCATCTCTCAGTTGATAATTGATGATTCAGTTTCAAAAAGATAAATAAAAATGGTTTATATATGTTCAAAACACAGCAATGCTTAGTAGCTAAGGGATCAGATGTGCAAACACAATACCCAAATAGTGGGCACTTGTTATGTACAACTTGTCCGTAACACTAATGAAACTAGATTTGGATTTACAATCCTAAATGAGAACTTTCTGAACATAGAGAAAAGCCACACGTCTCACCAATTCATACTGAGAATAGGCCACTTACATTCAGGTTAATGACTAAGCATTTCAAAATTCTAGAGAGTATATAGCACCCAAATTCTTGAAAGATAGAACCCAACACTCAATGGAGTTTAACAGTTTGTCACTAATATGGCATTCTTCATGATAAACTCCTATCCAAAATTTGGAATTTTTAATCAATGTGAGTAGTCTCTGGTATCATCCTAGACTCCTAGTAAATGTCATATGAGAAATATTGATGTTCATCCTTCCAACAAATATCAACCATCAAATGTGGAGTATCATAATAAATGTCATATGAGAAATATTGATGTTCATCCTTCCAATGAATATCAACCATCAAATGTAGAGTATCATAATAGATGTCATATGAGAAATATTGCCATTCATCCTCCAAGTTTCCAATGAATATCAACCATCAAATGCAGAGCATCATAATAATAGCCATATAAGAATTATTGTTGTTCATCCTTCCAATGAGCATCAACCATCAAAAGCAGAGTATCACAATAATTGTCATATGAGAAATATGCTGTTATCCTTCCAACGGATATCAATCATCAATCTACCGCAAGCAAAGTTTAGTCATGGATCTAGTAACAAGAATAATAATGATCACTATTTATCAGAATAAACTTGACCTGAGTGAGGGCTGAGTAGATAAAAGGCAAAAAAAATCTCTGTTATCATGCTTTCAGTTGTGCCCTAAGTTGCCGCAATCATCCTCAATCGCATCCTGAAAATACTTGAAATCACAGTAACTTTTTAATGTTTAGTGGAAAAAATGTTTTAATGCTGATATTGGTAAGTTTTTGATGGATTTTCCTGCAAAAATCGGGAGTTTTTACAACTTTTTGACAATTTTCTATGCAATAATCACCACGAGTTTTATAAAAACTCAGCAATGGGTTTTTCAGCGAGTTTCTCACTGCCTGTTTTGGTTTGCGAGTACTCATGAAGTTTGTAAATACTCGCAGAGTTTTGCAACTTGTTGCCAATCACCAACATAATGAAAATAGTTATAGAGTTTCAATATATATGAGTAAAGTAAGTTCCAACAAATTTGAAATATCACAATAAGCAAGCCATATCATCATGAATAATTGAACTAATAATATTCCATCAAATAGACATAAATCTTGATTCCTAGTAATAATAGAACTTAACTCTCTTTGGATAAATCACATACATTTCTGGCTGATTAGTCATGGGAGGAGGCTAGGGTTTTTGGCTGCATTCATTTGATATTCTTTTTGTGTTCTTGGCCTTAGTGAGCCCTACAAGAGGGAGCTCCTTAGTCCTCCTTTGTCTTTCAAAGATGCAGCGAGGGGAGATGATCACTCTTCTTTTGGTTAGGAAACACTGTCAAATTTCTGATTGAGGTGATAAACAACTTCAAAAAAGAAACGATGAATGATAAACACCCCAAACTCAATGATTGCCTTTATATGAGTGAGGAATGACTTGCTTTCATCATTCTAAACTAATAGCTGATGATGTTCTGTATCTCTCAAAACATGCTCTGATTTGCAAATTCATGGTAGTGAAAGTATCTCTCACTTTGCTGGAAAGCTGGTCCTGTTAGACATAGCAGCTTGAGGATGATATGGAGATTGTGCTTTCGGCCAATGGCTTTTTTTTGTGGCTTTTTCCAAAATGGCAGATTGAAATAAAACCTTCAAAGGTGGCCCCTGCTTTTGCAATCAAGCAGGATTCTTCATCAAGCCCTAGCATGTAGGTTTTGACCTTGTGGACGAAATCCCCTTTTGGACTCTTGTTTGGATCAAGTTGTTTCAACATCCTTTGGAAATTCGGTGCCCCAGATATTCCCTAGCCCATTGGCTCAATTCTGGGTAAGTCCTTGGGCTCCTCATATCTTACCTCTAAAAGAAAATCACAACTTACACATCCTACCCAAGTCTCCAGAGAGCCGACTGGGTAACATGCAGTGGACTATGAAACCCTTTTATTCCAATGTAGGAGCTGTCATGTCTCTGGTCACCTGCGACCAGATTGTCCTCAAAACCTGGTAGAACTGCTCCAGACCCCTTCTGATAATAGTGCAAAGACTTTGAAAGGGAAATCCCCAGCCCAAGCCATAGGAATGGACTATGAAGGCTTTATCCTTGTGACTGCAATAAAGGAAGTACTCTGAATCACTAGAAAGGATGAATGCCAAGGGGAAAGCATAATACTAGGCTTGATATTTTAGAAAATTTCAAAGAGTCTGAACTTTTCTTGGAAGATAAGATTCTAGCAAGTCAAGGAATATGTATGGTGGAAAATGGGTCAGTGTCTCACTCTGTTGGAAATCATTTAGATGAAGAAATTCAGGTGCCTCAAGGAGTGTGTATTCAAGACAACTCTGGTAATATTGTGGAGCTTGCCGATTTGCATGAAGTTGAACCTAAGGCTCCCCCTATGCCTCTTCCCATGCCCTTAATAAATTGTACTTCGATGGAGGAATCAAATGGAAATAATAATGCAGGAAGGAAATATGCCTCAACCTTTGAAGGAGGACTTTAAGAAAAACAACTTACTTGGGTATTCATAAAAAAATTCTCAAGAAGAATGCCTTGGATAGAATCTCTAAAGCTGGCAGGAAATCTGGTTAGGAAAAAGGTAAAATGATTGGAGAATCTTTGGTGGGATTAGGTGTCATTAGGACCTTGGATTCACATTTCTCCCCTTCCCTTAAATGATCATTCTATCTTGGAATACAAGGGGTTTGGGCAACACCCCTCGTCAAAAATTTGTTTGTGACCTTATTTGAGAGTATTGCCTAGATTTAGTCTTTCTTCAAGACATTAAACCTCCTATTGAGGAAATGAGTTCCCTCTCCTCCAAGTTATGGAAGTGCAGCTAGTGTTAGAGCATTGAGGCTCAAGGGCCCTCAAGAGGCTTGGCTTGTCTTTGGAATCCTTACAGATTGATTCCTTCCCTGTGGATGGCTAGCAAGAATTATCTCCTTGTTAGGCACTTGGTTTGATTTAGGCAGTTCTGTTCTCCTAATCAATTTGTATGCTCCTTTAGATTCTCAAGGAAAGGGTTGTCTTTGGAATCACATTAGGTCTGTTTGTTCCTTTTCCTCTTTTCTCCCTGGATTGTGGCTGGTGATTTTGATGTTATTCTCAACTTGGAAGAAAAGAATGGTGGCTTAAACCGGTTAGACGCTTCCATGCTAAGGGACAACTTGTGGTCTTTTCACTTGGACTAATAGGTGTGGACTTGATTCTATTTCTAAGTAATTAGACAAATTTCTGCTTTTTGATTGCTGGTTGAGTGATGCTTTGGCCTTGTCCATCAAAATTCTAAACTCGAGGGGCTTGGATCACTTGCCTATCAAGTTTTCTTCCTCCCTCTTTTCCAACTTAAACAATCTCCCGTAAAATTCCAACTGATGTGGCTTAGAGACCAATTGCTTCATGGTCTTATTCCTGCCATGTACTCTTCAAAGATTGAAATTTGTGAAGTTCAGGCTTAAACAATGGAATAAACTTCATTTCAACAACATCATTGAGAAAAGGAAATAAGTGCTGGAGTGCTTAGATGAAATAACTTTTAAATTTAGGAAGAAAGGTATGACTGTGGAGCTCCTTAACTTGGAATACTCTTTGTCTGAGGAACTCAATGAATGTGATCAACAGGAAGATATCTTAGGGGATCAGAAATCAAGGATAGATTGGCATCAAGAAGGAGGTAGGAATGCTTCCTTTTTGCATAATTCTATCAATGCTAGAAGAATGAGGAACTTTCTGTCTTCCCTTAAATCTTCCGAAGGAAGTCAGTTACCTTCATTTCACGATATCAGCTAGGAAGCTGTTTAATATATTTCTCCTCTTTTCTAAGAGAATGGTACTTTATTGTTTTCCTCCCTTGGTTACCTCTGAAATGAATGACAAACTTATGTGCCCTGTCTCCTTGGAGGAGCTCAAGCACATAGTTTTCCATATAAAAAAAGTGAAAACTCTTGATGATTTTCCTATTGAATTTTTTCTAGAGTTTCAGGATTTATTGAAGTTTGATCTTTTGGCAGTGGTCAGGATTTCCCAATCCAATAAACGAATGCTCAAAGCACTTAACAACAACTATCTATCTTTGATTCCCAAGAAGAGTGTTGCTGATTCTTTTGACCTTTTCTGTCCTATAGCCTTGTGCAATGTCCCTTACAAAATTATTACTAAGATCATAGCTGATAGTCTGAATTTTTTTTGGATCCTCTTATTTCTCCTAAGTAGGGATGCTTTAGTCAAGGTTGTTAGATTCTTGATGGTACCATTATTGCTTGTGGAGTTATCCATTCTATGTTCAGCTGGTGTATCCAAAGCTTACTATAGAATTAGATGGTCTTTTCTCAGGAATAGTCATTATGCTGATTTGGTGATGAGCTGTGTGGGAACTCCATGTTTCTATATTTTGATTAATGGAACTCTTCCAATGCCCCTACCTCTAGAGGGTTGCACCAAGGAGATCCTTGATCCCCTTATCTCTTTATCATTATAGCTGAATGGCAAGGTAGATTGCTAAAAATTTAGAGAAGAGTTGGTTGTCATAATGGTTGGGTTGTTGCAAATAACTATGCTGCTCAAACTCATTTGCAATTGGTGGATGATATTGCCTTGCTTGGAGCTGCTAAAATCTAGGAAGCTGTTAATCTTAAAAAGCTTTGGATCTTTACTTAGTTGCTTTTAGTCAACAGATTAATGAAGATAAATCTACCATTGTCTTTTCTAATACCTCCTTTAATATTCAGCAAAGAATTGCTGTCATTCTCTAATTCAGAATGGTCCAACTTCCTCTTGATTACCTTGGTATCCTTTTATCTATCTCTAATCTCAAAAGTGATCAGTGGAGTAAAACCATTGACAAGTTTAAGATGAGAGCTAGCTGTTGGACCTTGTCTTGGTTATCTTTAGTAGAACATTTGACTCCTTTGAAATCTGTCCCTCAGGATCTAGTCATCTACGAATTTCTTATTTTAACTGTTACCATGTCCATCCTTAAGTAGCTGGATCGTTATCTAGAAAATTTTATGGGCTGGTTCTCTGGAAAATAAGAATGGAGTTTGGTTAAGTGGGGAGAAGTTTGTATGCCAAAAAAGATTGATGGATTGGGTCTTAGGCAAGTAGCCTTGAGTAGTCGAGCATTGGCAGTTAGAACTCTTTTGGAGATGGTGCAAGAATCTTGACCAGCTTTGGGGAAAAAATTCTCAACCACAAGTATCTTGGTGGAGTGGTTGATTCAAAAATCTGGAGAATGGATTTGATTGGTAAAGGTTTAATTATTTTGCATACTATTAAACATGGAGCTTCTATAATTAAGGCAGGGCATCTTTGGATTATTAAAAATAGGAAGCAGGAATTTATTGAGAAGATGCTTGGGATCTCTATCCCCTGTTTCTTTCTGCTTTTCCTGATCTTCAACCTTTGAGTTAGGTTTTTAAGGCTGCTGATTAGTCCATTGTTGCTGATTTTAAAGCCACCCTTGGGGTTGGTAGGTCTTAGATTTACAGTTGGAAGCATTCAAGTTGTTGCCTGAACGTGGAATGCTTGAGGAAGAAACACTCTTTTCTCTATTCTTTCTGCTAGATCTTCTTGTTAATTAGAAAATGAGATGTCTTTGCGTGGAGTTGTAATTCAAAAGGGATTTAGTGGGTTTGTGATTCAAAAGGGAATTCCATTTTGGCTATGGGATACAACTCTTTCTTTAGGAACATTGATGGTGAAATTGATTGCCCCTGGTTGAACATTGAGCGGAACCGATTCAGCTAGCCAAGTGCAAAGCCACTGATTATCTATCTCTCTTTGATCAATAGATTTCCGATCTTCGTGTTCCTTGACCTTCCTCTCATTGCTTTCTCCCTGCTCCCCAGGGTTCAAAACAAGTGAACAAGTTTGGCAAGTGGACCCCTCCCCTGTAGAATTTATTAAAATGAACACTGATGGCTCTTCTTGAGGCAATCCAAGTAGTGTTGGCCTTGGAGGGATTGTACAGGATGAAGATGGGTCTTCATACTTCTTTTATCCTATGGCTATGAGAGTTAATACCAACAACACTATGGAAGCTAGAGCCATTGTAATTTCTTTTGAAAGAGCAAGTTAGGATTTAAGAGGATTATTTGTGAAACTGATTCTTTAATCATAGTCTCTCTCCTTCAAAATGAAAAGGCTCATGATTTCTCTTGGGGCCTTTTCATTCTGGCTGAGGAAATCAAATGGCTTATCCTAAGTTTGAATCCATCTCCTTTTTTCATATTCCTAGGGATTGGAACTTGGTTGCAGATTGTCTTGCAAAGTGTGGTAGCGAAAAGAACCAACATTGGAATGTGTTTGAGGGTTGGGGTTAGTTAAAATGTAAGAGTTATTTAATACTTAACAATGAATGTCATATGGTTTGAGAGAGTCACTACCAAGGGGTTTCAGCCTTGCTGCCATTGGTGGTTCCTTTTCATTTGTTTTCATAGGATAATAATTGATTAACACAAAAAATCTGTGAGAAACTATAATTTATTAATAAATAATATACCTATCATGATCAGTTTTATGTTCAACATTTGATATGACAGAATAGAATGATTGATATGATTTAGGACCTTTTGATTACTATTCTATAGCATTAGATATGGTTTTTCTTCTTCATCTTGCTAGTACAGGATGAGGAATAATATAGAATTAGGCATAATCTACTTCGTCTTTATAATTTTGATGCAATATAACAGAAATTCTGTATGTATTAGTATTGGGCCCCTACAATAATTTACTGCATTCTATCTTTTAGTGACATGCCATCAATTTCTGTTCACTGGGGATAGATATGTTAGTTAACCATTTCATAATCTCTTTATTGTCTGAAAAATTGTTGTAGAACTAAGTGTTACACCCATGTAATGTTACAATACAATTGAACTTATGGATGATGCTTGTTTTTCAACATGTTTTGTTTGTGAACCAACAGTGTAAGTAGTCTCACAATTGTTTTATCTATTAACTATTTACTGGTTGAGTACATGAATTTGATTGCTAATGCATATTTTAATGTACATCCTTTTACAATTTAGATCATTTAAAATTCTCATTGCAAATTTAGGCTAATTAAGGTGCCTGGTTGTGAGCTTCTCTGCATAAGCAGGTTAAAATAGCTCAAGCTTATGCAAAGGGTGGAGCTGCATGCCTTAGTGTCTTAACAGATTCCAAATACTTTCAGGTAATACTTTTGCTTTTTTAGTCAACTGTTATACGTTTTATTTTGCTTAGGCTTCATGGTTAATTTAATGTGTTGTATAACTGATGTTTCTCATTTGGATTTGATTTTCCAGGGAAGCTTTGAAAATTTGCAGGCCATTCGACATGCTGGAATACAGGTGCCCAATTTGGCGTACTTCTCACTTGACATATTTTGACACTGCATCTTTCTTTAGGTGAAGATGCAAAATCTATGAATAGCATCTTACTCTAGATATTATGCTTAGTTATTTAGAAAGACGTCCAGTCAAAAAGGTGTGTAGGAAATTCATTTATGTAATAGTCTTGTAGAAAGTATATTTATTAACAGATTTTTCATCTGGATATTTTCTAAAGTTAGACTAAAGTGTACTTGTTGAGTTTCTTGGTTAGATGCTTCAAGGCAAAAAGTGACTCACTATTGTTCTTAATATATTGATCCCCTAGTTGCCTCCCATCCTGAATGTCGAATGCAGTGCCCTTTGCTGTGCAAGGAGTTCATTGTTGATGAATACCAGCTATACTATGCTCGACTGAAAGGTGCAGACGCTGTTCTGTTGATCGCTTCTGTGTTGCCAGATCAAGATATAATGCTCATGCTTTCCATTTGCAAATCTCTGGGCATGGCAGCTTTGATTGAGGTTAGTTGCAATATGTTCCTATCCCCTTTTTAATAATTAATAACAAACAAATCTTGGATGTTTATTAGAATTTTTTAGGTACATAAAAGTTAACTTTTAAGTTGTGTATATTCTAAATCAATAAATAGAAAAAGTAACTATAAGTTAAAAATTTTAAGCTTCCACACTCCATAATTTTGTAGTAAGAAGGTTTTTGAATGAAAACTGTGTAAACTATTTGAGTATCTAAAAGTTATTTATTCACATGTAAGAGGTAAAAATTAAAAAGGAGAAAATGAGAGAACTTTAAATTATTTATGCTACATGTAGAAGGCAAATGGGAAAGAGAAGAAGAACTACTGTTTGAAAATCCTTTCAGCCTTAGGATATAGGATGTTTCCATATTCCAAGACTAGGTTTTGGCCAAGTGCGGTAGCTGTACTGCCCTTGGATATGCTTCGTTGAGTTGGTGCCCATAACTTCTCAAGAAAGTTCTTTTCAGCTTTTGTAGTAGAAATATTCTCTGGATAACTAAAAATGCTAATGTGATTTCTTTTTCGGATGTTGATGTTGGTTTCCTTTGCTGTACAAATGGCAAATGCTCCATAATTCACTTAGAGATTTCAAAATTTTAGCTGTAAGATTTTAGTTGCAATAAACTTTCAGATCAAGATCCTAGCGTCTCCAGATTTGGATCCTAACAGCTTCAGATCTGAATCCTAACAGTCGTATTTGAATCCAGAAATCAGATTTCTATTTCCATATTTTAATTTATATTAAAGTATTATTGTTATATTTAATGGTCATCTTAATCGTTTAGTTTACTTTCAGTTAGTTTTAGCAACTTTCTGTTTATTACTTTAGTTCATGACTGTTTCTGATTTATAAACATCGTCTTGTAATTTATTATTAAAGGAGTTTTCGTCTCCTTGTTTTAATCAATCAATTACCATTTCATGGTATCAGAGCAAAGACAATCTTTTGGTGAATTTTTGTGATAAAATTCGTGGCTCTTTTTTACCTAAAAATCCAAAAATTTTATAAGTTTTTTGTTCGATTTTTTTAATAAAAATTCATGGGTTTTTTTTGAGAAAAGACGTTCTTTCTTCTGCAAATTTGCAGCCTAGGTTTCTGGGCAAATCGTGAGTTTGACTTCTGTGTTGAAATTTTGGTGATTTTTTTTTCAAACAAAAATCGTGGCATCTGATAATAATTTCACGCGACCTAGGCGTTTGATTCTGGTGTGATTTTGAGGTAGTGCCTGACCGATTTTTTTTTGGCACGTGGGTTTCTTCGTGTGCGTTATTCTTCATGCGATTTCAGTGATTTCTGAGCTGCGACCTCTTAAAAAGTCGTGGTTTTTGGGCGTGTCTGAGCCTGTTCTGTTAAAAACCGCGATTTTATTTCTTGCACGAGTTCGTTGGTTTATGAGCATCGCGACCTCTGTGTAACGAGTGTATTTGGCACGCGACGGATCTTTGTATGCAAGCCGTGAGTGTTGAAAACCCTAGCTGTGACCTATGACAAATTGTGGGGTTTTTTGTAGAATATCTTTGATGGATTTTCTGAAAATCGTGATTTTTGAAGTTGCAAATTTTTTCTGACGACTTTCTTGGAAAATCGTGCCTATTATTGAACCTGGTTTTTGACCTTTTTTTTGAAAAAAATCGTGCCCTGTTTTTGCTCGCATAGGGTTTCAGACTCGAGGTTGTCATATCCCCGGAATTGTAATGCTAAATCTGCGATATTGAAATACAAAAACCAAACCGAATAAATATAAAAATATAAAATAAATAATTGCCATTTAAAACATAATTATAATTGTCAAGATAATATTATAATTATACATATAAAATTGATAATACAAGATGAGTATTGGATATCATTGTAATTACAATCATTATAATATATAAATACTAAAATAAATAACAAATCAAATATTAAAATATATATAAATCAATATAAAAAATATATATAATTTATATAATCTGAAATATCATTATAATAATAATAATGACCAGTGATAATTTTATAATTGTAAATGTTATTATATAAAACATTATAATACAATTAATTCTGATCATAATAATAAGAATCAGACCAATTAAGGCAACGATTCTAATGCTAAAGGCCACAATTAGAAGTGAAATGTTGCATCCCAAGGTTTGGGCAAAACTCCTCAAGGGCAGCGAATGATATAAAAACAAAAAGGATCGTGACTGGGGGAATAAAAAGACAAAATAGCAAAAGGCAGCGATCAAGGTGGGAAAAAGCAGCGGTCCACTTAATCAAAAGGTAGTGATAATGAGCAGCAATAAATATTATGTGAAGCAGCAGATATGAATAAAACGAAAACAGCAGATACATCACCTACAGCAGTGATTGTGTAAAGCAATGAGACCAAGCAGGAATCGATAAAAGGGAAATGCATAAAGAAGAGAATCTTGAAGGCATATTCTGATCGATGGATAAAGGAATGAGCAGCAGGGGATATATTCAGGGGAAGAATCAGACAATAAAAGAAAGCAGCACTCAGGAAAATGGCATACAATCTAAACATGATCATCGATTGGAATCTGGGAATTGATATATGATTAGAGGAACAAAGAGATATATACAGTTCTTAAATGAAGCTTGAACAATATAATATAACCAGATTTAAAGACAACTTATATAAACAGAAAATGAGAAACTGTGAATAGAAATACGAAGAGTAATTTCCTGAGTATAGCAGCAAATATATTACAGTCAGATTTGGAAGAAGAGATATGGGGAAGGAGGAGACAGTTCAAGAAGAAATATACGAAGACAAATGACAAATCAATAAGGGAAGTAAGTTTAACTATAATTATAAATATATATATGTATATGCATCTGGCCATATGAAGTGATTATTAAAAGATAAGAGGTAAGTAGAAACATATATACTTATATAGAATATACATATTCATACATACATACATACATACATATATATATAAATAATACAATTATACAATAATGATGCTTGCAGCAATTGTTGAGCCTTATAAGTAATTATGATGCTTTAATATAAGTAGGGAAAACAAATTCTTATTTATTTGATTCATACTAATGATATCTTCTAAGTGTTAAGGACAGATGGATCCATTAGAATGAAATCGGGATTTCAGATATCCTTGTCAGTATAGCAGCTAACAGGGGAGTATGAAATATTATGTTTATTAGTCTTGTAGTATGTTATATCTTACTATGGTATGCAATTATATGTATTATTAGTTATGGATAACAATGCTATATGTTTGCATAAATCTCAATTATCGATTATTGCTAATGGATCTGTGTCACTGATTTAATATGTAAGAACCAAATATGTGTCTACATTAGGACTGATATTAACTAGTCAAGATAGGGAAGTTGAGGATCTATGGGGAGGGGAAACAGCTTGTGGGTCACCCTCTAAGTACCCCACCCATATGGATGGCAAGGGCCACATGAGCCAAGAGGGGTGTACTGCTCTTGGGCTTAGAGGGAATGACTGCCCAAGACACCCTACTGTAGTTGCACCCTCAAATCCCCTACATAATTAAGTAATAATTGTTTTGATAAGGGGAACGGTGATAGGACACCTCACTAGGTACCCCACCCATATGGACGGCAAGGGCCACATGGGCCAATAGGGGTGTACTGCTTTTGGGCCAAGGGTAGAGGGTTTCTTGGGCACCCTACCAGACCATTATATGCAAGGAAGAATGAATTAGGAAAATCCAAAGAAGATTCAATATACTTATAAAAAGATGTTGTCTTTATTTATAAATGTTTGCTAACATATTTGCAGGTCTTAAACAGGTAATTGTACCACTAATCTTACTTTCATTGTTTCCTTTACATATTCAAATGAGAGCATCATATAATATTATCTAGTAAATATTTTCTAATTTTGTTATAGATATTCCCTAAACTCAATTGATTATTTGAAATTGGTAAATTAGGGAAAATTTAGGGTTATCCCAAAAAGGGGAAATTACAGAGGTGTTTTCGAACTTTGATTTTTTCTTTATTTTTGGACAAAATCGTGGGATTTGTGCCAACTAATTACCTCATTTTTCGTGCTTTTGGAAGATGAGAGGGATGGCGTCTTTGACCAACATCATGTTGGAAAGCAACCAACAATTCAACAATAAAAAATACAATGTTTGAAAGTAGAGAATGCTCACCATTTTCGAGTATCGGTGTCTAGATTCGGTTGTTTTGGGTATTGAAGCATGTCCCACAGTTGCAGGAAAGGACTGAGACAAATTTGATGGAAGTAATCGAGAGGTGATTATGCTTCCCAAGTTATTTATCACTGATGAGATGCTTCCAGAAATACCATCTAGCAAGACTATTGCATAGAACTGGAAACACTTGAAAGATCTGCATGAAACCTTAGAAAAGGGCAGAGCATTCTTTCTTAAAAATATGGTGTTCCCATTATGATGGATGACAAGTTGTGTTTGCAAGATCACCTCTTGAAAATCAAAGACATTCGCGATCAACTAGATGCCATTGGTCGCAAGATGGAAGAAGAGGATATGGTGGTCATCATGTTGAAAAGCTTACCACGATCCTATAAGCACTTCATCGAAACTCTCAACATTACCTCCACCAATGTTGACTTGAAGTAGGACAAGTGGAAGAAGCAGTTTGAGAGCAGCAACAAGCTCTTGCAGTAGGACAAGTGGAAGAAGCAGTTTGGGAGTAGCAACGACACACCCAGTGTGGAACATGCTTTTACTACCAAAGATAGAGGCAAAGGCAAGTCCTCTCAACAATAGAAAGGACAAGGAAAATATGAGGATAGCTCCAAGAAGATTGTTACATGTCACTATTGTGGTAAGCTTGGCCACATGAAGAAACACTGCAGGAAGTGGTTGGTTGATAAAAAAATCCAACTAGGAAGGGTCTTAGCAGAAGGCCCATGTTGTAGAGCATTTTGAGCAGAAGGATTTTGCTTTCTATGCATTCATGGCCAAAAGACTAGTGGATCATGTCGAATCATTTGTGTGGTATATTGGTTCTGGAGCCTCTCGGCATTTCACACATAGGAGAGATTGGTTCACGGAGTATAAGGCTTGCTCCAATTTTGTCGTCTTTGGTGGTGGTGAAGAGTATACAGTTGTTGGCAAAAGCAACATTTAGGTTACATTTGGTGGGAGAAATCTCATATTTCTCAATGTATACTATGTTTCGGGCATGGAGCTCAATTTGCTCTCTGTGAGTTAGATTATGCGACATTGTCCGAAGATGGACATCATCATCTATTCATATAAGTGCTGCATTGTTGATAAGGAGTCCAAGAAAACAATTGTAGTTGGGCTGGAAGATCATGTCTTGTATTGGCAGGTTGATATTGGAGTCTCAGGAGCATGCAATGGCTGCAAACAGTTCCTCCACCAACACTCTTTTGTGTTAGCGGAATGAGCATCTCAACATAGCTTACCTCTCTCTGCTGGCTTGAGAGAATTTGGTAGAAGGCTTACCTTGAGATTCAACAGCAGACACATGGTGTATGCGGAGCTTGCTAGGCAGGGAAACAATATCGAACTCCTTTTTCAAACGGACTATCTTGGAGAGCATCCAAGGTCCTTCAGCTGGTTCATGCAGATGTTTGTGGACCAATAAATACTGCATCGGTCACTAGTGCCAGGTATTTTCTCTTGTTTGTTGATGATTTCAGTAGGAAAATGTGGGTGTTTTTCCTCAAAGCAAAATCAAATGTGTTTAATGAATTCCAGAAGTTTAAAGCATTAGTTGAAAAAGAGTTAGGATGTCCAATTATCATTCTTAGGTTAGATAATGGGGGTGAGTTCTGTTCTAACCAATTCACCGACTTCTGTGCTAAACACGGTATCAAGCATCGGCTTACCACACTCGACACTCAGCAAAACCAAGTTGTTGAGCGGAGAAAACGTACTATTACGGAAATGGGCCGTTTATGTTGGAGATGTAATGCCCCCTTTTTGGGATTACCCTTGATTTTTTCCCTAGAATCACAAGTTCAATTGAAACAAGAGGTGTAATATAGTTAGACTTTAAACTTTACCAATAAACATGTCGTTAGCTAAAACCATGGAATAGGTCCTGCAATCATGTTAGATAACATATAATTCTACCAATGATTCAATAAGTGTTAGGGTACATATAATGCATATATATTATCAATTATTTCAATCCATTTGAATAGATTATTTAAGAAATCAAGAATCAATAGTGGTATTCCCATAGTCCACCATGATGGGGGTTGGAGAGGAAGCATGTTAGGGTGCCCTAACTTCACCACATCTAAGCCCAAGAGCGTGGAGTAACCATGATCGACCCCTTGGCCCCAAGGGGTAGTAACTCTTGTCCATCCAGCATGAGGTGAACTACTTAGAAGGGGAAGATGCACCTGCATCCCTAATCATTACTTCTTGATAAGATGCCCTAACTTCACCATGTCTAAGCCCAAGAGCGCAGAGTATCCATACTTGACCTCCTGGCCCCAAGTGGCAGAAACTCTTGTTGCTCCAACATGAGGTGGACTACTTAGAAGGGGAAGATGCGCTTGCTGACCTTATTGAGGTTCCTCCCTAACCCTTTCATGATCACTTATAGGAGATTCAAATAAATAAATGATTACAGAGATTAACTACTATCATCACAAAGAATTGACAGACTATATATTCCATGATAAAATATAGACAAACTATGTATATATATATGTACTCAATCTTCTTATTATCTTGCATACCACAATTGCATAACGCTGCTGTAATCTACTGATATTTCTTATCTGATTGATATATCAGAGTTGCAGATTGCTCGATCTTCTATTAGATGTCCATAGAACTTTTTATTCCCCTATTCGATTTGTTTTCAATATTCAGAAGATATTGCTTAAAGAGAAACAAATAGATTAGTTCAAATGAATAATAACTAATAAGGATTAATAATTGCTGCAAGCATCATTATTCCATAATTGTATAATATATATATGTATATGTAATTTTACTAAACTTACTTCCCTTGTTATTGATTTATGATTTGTCTTCATATATCTCTCATTGAACTATCTTCTACATACTTCTTGATATCTGCTCAAATTTAATTGATGAGCTAAAGGGGCTCTATAATGAATGGTTCATACTTCATAAGGCACAACACTTGCTGAAGGTTTTGTTTGCAAATGGGGTTGCAAGCTAAGTGGGCTTAACCTTGGGGAAATGCCATGGTTAAGCACACTTGAGTTGGAGTAGTACTGGGATGGGTGACCTCCCGGGAAGGCCCAATGCTTCACCTCTCTGAGCATCACCTAGATGCAATAAGTACTAAGTGGACCATTCTTTATCATGAGAGATGGGTTCTTGTGAACCACTACTCATGAAACATAGGTCAATGAGTTTGACTCAAAAGACTACACGGTTGAATCTTGATAGCAATATCATACTTTGACACACTGTGAAAAATACCTCCTACTTAACAATTGGTGAGCTAAAGGGGCTCTATAATGAATGGTTCATAAGGCACAACACTTGCTGAAGGTTTTGCAAATGGGGTTGCGAGCTAAGTGGGCTTAACCTTGGGGAAAACTCCATGGTTAAGCGCGCTTGAGTTGGTGTACTACTGGGATGGGTGACCTTCCAGGAAGGCTCAATGCTTCACCTTTGTGAACATCACCTAGATGCAATGAGTGTTAAGGGACCATTCATTATCATGAGAGATGGCTTCTTGTGAACCACTACTCATGAAACATAGGTCAATGAGTTTGAATCGGAAGACTACACATTTGAATCCTAATAGCAATATCATACTTTGACACGCTGTGGAAAATGCCTCCTACTTATCAACATCACTCTCCTTGAAATGCTTTTACGAGTTACAATAGTGATTCTTTTCAAACAAGCTTCATTTGTCTCCAAATTTTGCATGGAATTCAGTTTTCCCACCAGAATATTGTTCTTTGCTCACAATCTTGCTAGATCTTACATTCTTTCGGAAAAAAATATCTTGAATAACGAGAAGAAGATTGTGATCCAATGGCTTGTGGTTGGAAAGGACCAGATTCTAGGAATTTTTTAACTCTAAGTTCTGATACGAATTTAGGTTAATGTCAATGGATGTGTTATGAATGGACTAATAGTTGGGAGACATGGCCCCTTGTTTATACACCTTTCAACATGTTATAACAGGTTAGGCTCACATACAAAGGCACATACTCCAATATAGGTCAATCAAAGGTATACACAATGAAGGTAACTGGCCTGACAAGATGGATTTTACACTTCAATATAGAACCTTCCATAGAAGTCATAATTGAAGTCTTGCAAGTGATATTGTCAGAGGAGTCATAGAAGTAAAGCATCTTAGATGTCATAGGAAGCTGCAAAAGTAATGAAAGAGTTACAAAGATCCATGTCATGATGGAGTTTCAAGTATGTACTATCCCATAAGCAAAATTGCAAGTGAAGCAAACCAGTAAAAGGCCGCATGCCTCAAGGTAGAAGTTTCTTGAGGTCTTTGATGTGTTGGAGGTCTTGGAATGGTAGGGTGTGAATAGTTAGTAGAAGACTGTTTGTGGCCAAGTACAGAACTCATGCTGCTCTTGGTTAGGGCACAAGGTGCTACCCACACTTCGGAGGAAAGATACTTTCTTTCCTATGAAATGTATCTTTCATTTTCAGTTATATTAGAGCTACAATTTTCTGTTTTCTTTCTAGCATCTTTTTTCACTTTTTCAGAAGTAATTTTTTTGCCAGTGCAGTGGCACAGCAAATTTCAGACATAACATCAGTTCAAATTTTATAGCATTATAATTTCAGATTACTACAGTTGTTTCAGGTTTCTTTTTTTTATAACTCTAAGTTTTCTACCATAAAGTTTCAAATCTCTATTTCAGAAATGCAAATTATACAGATCTGAGCTGTTAGATTTTTAGCATATTGGTAGAGTTCTGATTGAGAACATAACATAATGCTTTCAACTGTTTGGTGAGAGCAAATTATTGTTTTGCATTTTCTGTGAGCAAAAATTCTTTTGGAGACTTTATGAACTCCAGTTCCATCATAGGCAATGCCCTAGGACAGCCCTCCTTATCTTAGTGGGGCTTGTTGGGCAAACTCACCAGAGATTGACCCAAGAGTTCAAACCTGTGAAAAGCCCTTATTCTCCAGTCAGTTTGGTCCATCAAACTTTTTTCTGTGCAACATTAATCAAATGAAAATGGATTAATTTCCACTATATTTTTGTTATGCATGCAATTTGTTTGTCTGTTATTTATCTTTTGAATGCTCAATGAGGTATGTGACCACAAAAAATATGTGATGTTTTCTGAACACTTGTTCCAAAAATTACATTAAGTATTGTTATTTTCTGTGTAGTTTATTATTTCTTCAGGCATGTATATTGTTGTACAATAGGGTAAGCCTGCATCTTTAGAAGGCACAATTTTGTTTTTCTGTTTATTGACATAATCAACTTATGATATCTTTGTAAAACTTGTATGGAACTTTTCAATGATAAACTCTTTTTCCAAAATTTTAATTTGATGTTTTCTAAACTATTGTTCCACAAATTACTTAAGTACTGTTATTCTTTAATTGTATTTAGTTGTCTACTAGTCAATTTATAAAGTATGAGAACATCTAAGTGATGCACAATTTGTTTTGTAGGTTCATAGCACGGAGGAACTTGATCGTATATTGGGTATTAATGGAGCAGAGCTTATTGGAATTAATAATCGGGATCTTGGTCAGTTTCCTCTTTTCTTACAAGATGTGTTATCCAGGATATATGCCATGGTGGTTTGCTTTTTGTGCCGATCCTTGCACATCTTAAGAGTTCTATTTGTATTTAACAAATTTTGTACGGTATTAGCCATTTGGTGATTTACAATTTTTCCCCATTTAGCTATGTGAGTAGGTTACAACTAGCAATCTGCCCGTTATTTCCAGCTGCTTCCTGTCTGATCGCCATCCGAATGATTTTTTAAACTTTTTAAAGGTTAGGCTATATAATTTATAATTTCATTTATTCAGCTAGATTTTTTAGGTTCTCAATTTTTTTTGTTTTATGTTTTAAAATAATATATTTATTATATTAACTCTTTTTTTGTTTCAATATATTAGGGCTATTATATTAACTTAGTTTTTAGTTTTATTTATTTATTTATTTTTAAAAAAGTTATATTTATTTATTAGGGGAGAGGACCTAGTGGTTGAACATGTTCTAATAGTTGTGGTAATAATTGTTGATTTGATGTTCAATTTTTTTAATAGTATGACATTAGTAGTTGTGACTTCAAAGCTCTTTCTATTGATCATGAGTACTTATAATTGAATGAAATGTATTCTTTAGATCTAAAAGGAAACAAATCATGTGATGCCACATCAACATGTATACAAATATCATGTGATGTCCCTTTTCTGGGTCTTTTTGAACCTCAACAAAAAGCATGCTGATGTGGCATCATATTTGATGATGTGACACTGAAACCTTAGTTATAAATAGGGGCCTTGCTAATTAAGCTACTGTAGAAAAATGAGAAATTGACACATTAGGGTGCTCAACTTCTAGATCCCCTCTCCTCTGATATCTAAAAGATGTGGAAAAAGGCTCCCATCAATATAATTGCCTTACATATAGTCTATATACCTCTTTCAATAGTATTATTTATTAGTTTATTTTTAAAATACATATATATATTTTAATAATTTACTTATTATTTTATTTAAAACCATATTATTTAAAAATTATTTTTGAATACAATATTTAAATTTTATTCACTTAAATTTAATTTATAAAGTGAATTTTTTTTTATGAGTAAGCTGGCACTGAGGGGGCTATCCCTACATTTAAATTAATAGAGGAAAAAAATAATTGTTACAAAGGAGGATCTATGAGGGTCAGACCGACACCAACAGCTAGAAACCAACACCTCATAGGCTCGTAATCGAGACAGCAAGAACCAAAGGTCTGGAACAAAGGAAACTATAGATAATACATTGAGGCAGAGCAAACGTTGATAAGCTGGCAGCTCATAGACTCTGGCTGACAGCCCCATCAATGGCCATATTTGCCATCTCATGAGCTTCTTTGTTGGCCTCCCTATAAACATGGCCCGCTTTGAAGTCTTTGAATTGGTCTAGTAGACTTAGACAGTGATTCAATATGCTTTTTAGCTCCCAGTTGTAGATGTACTTATTCTTAATGGCATTAATTTACACAAGAGAGTCCCCTTCTATATGTATCTTTCTTACTCCTAAACTGAGCCCTTTCTCCAGATCGAGCCCTACTGCATGGAGTTCTGCTGCATTATTTGTTCCCTTAGGGAGGGGGGAGTTAAACTTTGCTACTACCTTTACTTCTGCATCATGGAAGATGCAGCCTGCTCCAGACTTGCTTAGATTGCCTTTGGATGCGTCGTCCACGTTCACCTTTATCCACTTGAAGTCTAGAGGAGACCGGGAGGTAGAGTGCCTCGCCAGCTTAGAAGAGATCAATCCCTCAGACCCGAAACCAGGAGGGATGCACAAACTAGTCCATGAATTAGGCATCTCTGCAACCTAGGAAGAGAACACAAGATGCCTGGAGGCAAAAATTCTAACTCTGCATTATTTACTGCTTCCATTATAGCTCTAGCTAGCTTTGATTGAAGCTCATACCCCTGCAATGCCTTGTCCTGAAAGACATGCCTATTGTGCTCTTTCCATAGTTCGTAGATGATAGTCGACGGGATAACCTTCCAAAGGCAATTGAATGTAGAGCGCTGATAAAGGAT